>CAUYUJ010013302.1:430230-444624 GCA_963575745.1 Prorocentrum cordatum
CATGCATGGGGCCCAAGTGTATGTGCGTCCGCCGCCCCCTGGGGCCCCAGGGCATCGGATCGCCCTCTCGCACCGGCGGCCGCGGCCTCCGTGACGACGACGACGGCAGCCCAGCCTTGGAGGGGACCTCGCTAACGAGGACGGACGCCGACGACGACCTCGGCCCCGAGAGTGGGATTTACTGTAGGTTAATGCGGCGTTGGCGCGCCGGCGACTCCGGCAAAGGCGTTCGAGGATTGAATTTTGCGCCTTTCGGGCACACGGGGCGCGCGGGAATAGCGCATGATAGAACGACGCGGAAGCACCGAGGGGCACGGTAACGCCACATGACCCGATGGAATTCAGCCTTGAACGATCGTGGCCGCGACCGAATCAAGGTTGAACGGGCGATGCGTTGTCAAAAACGTATGCGCGCGCCGACGCCGCACGAACCTGCCTTATCCATGTCCGCCGCCAGGGGACCGAGCTGCCTGGACCTCGGGGGGGGCGTTGGGTGTGGGTGCATTCCGGGCCCCCATGGGACCTTCGTGGGCCCTGTAAACAGTAGGGCTGTATTTCAACTGTGTATCGAAACACTACAGCTACGTCTTGACCATGTATGAGCAAAAGAAGTTCACCGAAATTGCAAAACAAAAAAAACGTTCACCGGAACGGGTAGTCTTGGGATCCGAAGGACTTACAGAAGCAGAAAATATCCGATCTGGTAACAAAGCGATGGTCTGGACAAGGCCCCCGCTACGGGAAACGAAAGAGGTAAAAGTACGGCGCAGGAAGATTTAAAAGAAACGGCGCCAGAAACAGTAAAGCAGCATGAAAAACGACAAACGGTAAAAAAAACGGCCCCGTCGATTCCACGGTTCAATACGTAAGCCTGAGCCCCAAATGTGTCCATATCCGCCGCCCCCTGGGGTCCCAGGGCATTGGATGGCCCTCCGATAGATGCGGGCACTCCCCCAGCTCGCAGCGGCGGTCGCGGCCTCGGTGACGACGACGACGGCAGCCCTGAAGGGGACCTCGTTGTCAGGCGCAGGCGCGCGCGCGCGCCGGCACCGTGCGAATGGGCGTCCGAGCGGGTCCCTTCCAGGGCCCCCGTTGCCGTCGTCGTAGTCGTCGTCATAGTCGACGTCGTCGTCGCCGTCGTCGTCTTCAACGTTTCAACGTCCTCGTCGCCTTGGTGAACGCCGACGTCGTCGCTTTCTCTCTCGGCTCTTTCCACAGGCACGAACGCTTCACGATGAACTTACATTCCAAGCCAGCTTCCACACCGAGTGCAGTCAACATGTCTGTCTGGGCTGGGAGGTCTATCAGATTGCTTCTGTGCCCGGTAGTTTCACACTCCTGTTTCTCATCCTCTTGCTGTGCCCTTTTTCTTTCCACTATTCCCTGCTCCTCCACCCTCTTGGCGACCGTGTCCAGGGTGTTCTCCCCCTCCCCCCCCCTTGAAAGAGAAAGGGTGGGGGGTAGCATTTGCGTTCTGACGCCCTTGCGCTTGCCCTTGCGATCTCGCCGACGGGGAAGAAGAGGAGGGGGAACAAGCCGGAGAATAACCATGAAGAGGACAAACAAAAGGATGAGTCTACCGAACTAATACCAACGTGGTGCGTTCTAGAAAAGATTTCGCCCATAATTGCGAGTGAGACGTCAACATTTATGGACCCTGTGTTTTTGGATGTTTTTGGAGTAGACCCTGGTCCGCCATCGGGGACGCCTGTTCCATGGATAGTGACCTTCACGGCGGCACCTGGGGGCATTTAACTTTCCAGCCGCTCTGGGACAGACACCTCCGATGGCGGAACAAAATGCTCTTCGTCCGCTAAACGCATCCAGTGGCAAAGGCCTTGTACTGTCGGTGGCGCATCCGCGTGCTGGCAAGGCGCGCACGGGGTGGCGGGGTGGCGAGGGGGGCGGGCCTGCCGAAAAGCTCATCTGCCATCTCAGGAGCCCCCTGGACCTCCTCAAGAGGACCCCCCGCCCTCCCGCGAGGCGCCGCCAGGGGGCTTCCAGCGCCGATCCGAGCAATCCGCGCGGACCTCCGAACGTTGATGCTCTTGCTCGTGCCTCTCTGTCTGCACTTCCGGTCCGACCGCTCGGCCCCCTTCGACCTGACAGGCCCCTTCGACTCCCCGGGGCCGAGGCCCTCCCTGGAAGCGCCCCAGGTTCAGCCACGCGCAGAGGGGGGTGGGGGGAGGGGGGAGGGCTTCTTAGAAGCACCCCTGCTTCTTAGAAGGCGCGGGCCTTATCTGCAGATGCAAGGCCAGCGCCTTCTAAGAAGCAGCCTCCTTCTAAGAAGCCCCCCCCCCTCCCCCCACCCCCCCTTTGTGCGCGCCGCCAACAGGTGTCCCGCGCGCTGGAGCGTGGCCACGCCTTCGGCGTCGACTACGCCCTGCTGGCCCGACGACCGGCGGCGGCCGCGTGAGGCCGGGCGCCGGCCCCCCGTGCGCCGCGCGCGGCCATCTGTTAAGCAGTGGCGGAGTGTCCTGGCTCGCCTACAGCCCCACCAGGCAATGTTCTGAGAACCTTCTGTGATCTGCACGAAATGTTCTTATAAAACGTTTCTGGCTGGGACTGTCTTGTTTTAACACATCGGGCTTATGTTCTGAGAGCATGGCTTGTTGTTCTTAGAGCATGTTTGGGTTCTAAAAAAAATCGTGGTAGGACTATAGGAATGCCGGGACGGTCGGTCCCTGCTCAAATCTGGGCGGTCGGCGCTGCGGGAGGAAAAGCAATCCTTGCTCCTCGGGGGGGGGGCCGGATCTCAGAGGAGGGAAACAGGTACCCATACCACTACCCTGTCCTCGTTTTGCCCTTTTGCGGTCTCCTGGGAGGCCCTCGTCGCCACCGCTGGATTCGCCGCGAGATTCTGGTCAGAACGCACCCCATGAGAGGCCTCGGGAGAAGCGGTATCGGTTCCTTTTTGGTTTCCCCAGGATCGAGGACTAATTTTTGGTCAGCGGCGGCATGACTCACGCAGCGTTGGAGCGACGGAGGTGGTACTCCGGAAGCGAATCGGGGCACTGAGCAGGCACCTTTGGGGAGGTAAGGATCGATGAGCAAACTGAGACATAAACGTCCACTTTCTGAGGCGCGCCTGGGAGGGGGCTCCAGCTCCGATCCAAGAAACCTGCCCGGACCTCCGAACGTTTTTGTGTATGCCGCTTTTTGTTCCTTGAAAGAACCAGGGATACCACCTCCAGCGAGGATGTCCACGATGCCTCTCCGTGCTGTGGGCAGGGGATGTCTCCAGTAGGGAGAGGGGGCCACATCAACAGGAGGACCCCCCCTTGGCACCTCGCGCTGGTGGTGATGATGAAGTCGCTCTTCCTAGTTCCTCTGGGGGGGGGGGCGGAAGGGCTACCAAGATCTTCGGCAATGTGATTTGTTCAGCCCGGGCGTTTTCCTTCGATTCCGGCTCCTGGACGCAAACCTGCCCCCGGGGAAGGAATCGGGACCTCTGGAGCCACGTGTTTAACAAGTCCGATCGGCCGTTGTCAGGGTGCACTAGGCACGCGAGATTCGAAGGAGGGCCAGCCGAGACAACGGCGACCCTCCCTGATGCTGTCTTCTCTGGCCCTCCTGGAGGCTTCTCGTAGCTACGGCGGAATCCGTTTCGGAAAAACTGCCAGGAAAAATCCCTGGAGGGGTCCGGTGACCAACTTTGAGAGCTAAGAAGGAAGTAGTACATGAGACATGAGCAGTCAGACATCGGAAGTAAGACATCGGCCTGCCAGAGGATGCCCCACGATATGTTTGTGCGTGCGCGGTAATGATTGGTTCTCTGGCGATAGTGGTGCACTCTACACTTTCACGATGTGTATCGTAAACGTGTATGCTCAAGCTCGTCCTGCAGGAGCTTGGACAAAGCGCCGCTTTCCCCGGCGGGCAGTGCATGGAGCACGCGCTGCAGTTGGGGTACGCGGCGGAATGATGTGCAGGGCGGCGACTTGGATAGCCCAAACCTGCGCTACTATCGCTTCCGCCAGGTGCCGCTGGCCCAGGAGCTCGGGGCCCACAGGGACGCCCTGGCCCGCCTGTGCCGCCACCCCCCGCCTGGGCTGCCACTGGTGCCGAACGTCGGCTTGGCGATCGCCGCGCTGGATGCCCCTCAGCCTCTGCCGCCGCCCTGCGAGGGCCCACCGACCCCTAGAGCGGGAGAGGCTGGACCGCCCCCAGGGTCCGCCAGCGGCGCTGCGCCCGCGGCGGGTCGCCCATCGAGTGCGCGGGTGACGGCAAAGGAGCGGGGCGGCATTGCGCGGCTGACGCGGTGGGAGACGCCCCCGGCCAGCAACGCGATAGGTGACCGCTCCCTGGTCCAGCGCGCGGGGGGGCCATTGGTGTTGATGCTGGTGCCCGAGGGAGATCTCGATCGCAGTGCGGTCCGAGGTCTGGAAGCGGAGAGGCCTCGCGGAGGTCAGAAAAACGACGACGACGAAGATGACCTTCGCACCCTCGCCGTGGCGTGGGACCACATGAACGAGCGCCACCGTTCATGGGACAGCGTGATGGAAAACCTCAGCGAGAAGAGCTTCGCGGACTGGCCGCTGATGGGCCCCAGGACAGCGTTATGGCTCTGTCGGCGCATCCGCCTCAACGGAAGAAGCCCGACTACCTCTTTCACGCGAGTGGTGCGGGACATGAAGATGGCCGAGAATGATCGCAGCGCCCATGAGTTCGAGGTGCTACTGAACGTTTTGGAGTTGGCTGGCACGGTTGATCAGCTGAACGTGGGCAACCTGTCGTGCATGGAGCTCGTGGGCCGCCGGATCCAGCTGATCATGGACGCGAGCTCGGGCGGAGGAGCTGCCGTCTGGGAGGGCCCCGAGCACATCATGGGACTCGGGCGCAGGGCGAGAGGCATCGCCCCGGCTCTGCAGAGCCACGTGGCCGCCAGACTCAGAGACGAGGCAGAGGTCGACAATCAGCGCGACAAGGCGCGGGAGGCCCGGAAGTTTCGCGGAGGGAAGTTTGGCGGCGACAAGGGGTAGCCGTTGGCGGAGTGGGGGAGTCGCCCGACCCTTACTCCAGTTGACGGCGAGGAGCCAGACGCGCTCCGACCTGGCGCACAGTGCCGCCAGACTTTTTACAGTCTGTCTCTAGTCGCGGGCCTGAGGTGGAGAGCGATTGGGCTCCAATTTACCCGATGATGACCCTCGAGTCGTTGCTGAGGACAGTTTTGCTCGCACCATCGGCGACCTCGGCGTCGCCTTCATTGCTCGTCGTTTCCATTCTCTTATGCAATACACGGCGTCCCCGATGAAGTTCCCAGGAGTCCTCGACCCAGCCAGGGGCGGTGACATCGTACGCGGGGTTCGACAAGAGCGCGCTGATTTTCAGTTTGCGGAGGGGCAGGCTGGCATCTAGTGGAAGAAAGTAGTTGAGAGGCATCCTTTTTGGAGGATCCATTCCCAGCAGATCATCGGCGCATTGGTTGAGTCTGATTGGAAGCCCACGGAGGATATCAAGACGCCCATCAGCAACCAGTGGAAATGGAGCTACCCAAACCAAGATCGTGGAGGGCGCGGCGAGGGAGCTCAGACAAGCGGAAACAGATACGAATTTCCAGAAGGCAATGTCTGGAGCACGGGCTTGGTCAACGCTTATCGTTGACAAGATCGAATCGAGAAAGTTCAGGCGCAAGTCTTTGAAGCACGCTAACACAGTCATCAAGCGGGGGATGGCCCACAAGAAGGCCCCAGCCTCGTGCGAGGTTCGGCCCGAACTCTGCCCCGGGGAGTTTCGCGACATCGTCAGCGAGCGCAAGGAGGCGCCGTACTTCTCCGCGGCGCCTTTGATGATGTCAGCTACCGTTGAGGACATGGCTCTGGTCCGCCACGCGCGCTCCATTCACGACTTCGGCGCGGTGAACACAGCGTGGCATTCCTTTCTTGCGGGTTACAAGCAGAACCGCATCTTGATTAAGTCGCCAACTTTTGCTGGTGGCACCTGGCATCTACCATTGGAATCGACGTCTGGAGCTTGCGTTCCGCCCCTGAAGGTCGTGAAGGTGGTGCACGCGGGCAAGTCGTACTTCAAGGTTGACCCTGATATTCATAGCATTGCTTTCTTTCTGTTACCGACTGGGGCGCTGAGAGTGCATGGGCGTGTAAATGGCGGAGCACATTAGGTGTTCGGTGCTCGTCTGGACGACGGTTGGAAAACCATGGCCACTTGTTCTCGGGCCCGATCTCGGCGGCGCCGTCCGAGTTGGTCGTAGCTGGCGCTCTTTGCGACGTTCTGGGGGATGCCCAAGGTGATGTTGCAGCGGATTGCGAGGGCCGTGGGGCCTGCCGCGGCATCGACAATGGGGGGGGGGGGGGGGGGGGTCGATTTGTCGTTGGCCATCGCTGCGAAAATACTCCCCGTCATCACCGATGAGATCAAGCTCAGCATCCTGAGGTGTAGGATCGACCTCGACGACGAGGCGCTGGGGCTCTTGCTGCAGGAGGGCGTCAAGTGCGACCTTTCTGAACAGGACCTGGACGACGCCACCGAAGAGATGGGCGCGCGCAAGAGCCTCAAGGCCTCCGTGCGCGAGGCGGCCCAAAAGATCACGAAGACCATAGCCGACGATGCTGCTAAGAAAGATGCAGATGCGGCCAAAGGCAAGGGCCATGGCATGGGCGAGGCCAAGGGCAAGCCTCCGCCAGCAGTGCCAGGAGTGAAAAATAACCGCCCAAAGTGGAGCTTCCGAAGGACCTCGCCAAGGATGTCATTTCCGCCGACCTGCCTCCAGGTAACAAGATCGGCTTAGACGAGTTGGACCAGCGCTGGCGCCTGACGAGCTACGGCAGGGATTTCACGCGGGCGTTCAACCTTTACACGCCGAAGGGTGCAGCTGATATTCTGATCAAGATTGCGTGGCAGAGGGCAATCGACTTGCACTGTGAGGGCGCCTGCCCGTTCAGCGAGTTCGCATTGTGAATACCTCTGCTTGCGGCATGCCGAGATCAGACGCACCTCTCATTCCCAAGTTGCATCCTTGTGGCGATTACTGCGTATCAATTGCTAGCATACTTGTAACAATCGTTGTAGCAATTCTTGGCGCTTCGCTTCTTGATTATTACTGCCACCCCATCCAGAAACGATGCCCATGAGAGCTGCCTGGAACGGTTTAGGCAGGCGCGTGATGGAGCAGGGATGCCGATACTTGTGAAGTTTGAAGTTTGGGTCCTCTCAGGGCTCCCTCGGGGTGTCTCTGGGGCTATCTGGTGGGTCTCCTGGGGTCGTCTAGGGATGAGAGCCCTTCGAGGCAATATTGCATAGTATCAATTAGAAGGGATGCAGCACCAGAGCGATGCAGAAGATTTTGGACATCAAGGTGCCTTCAGATTCTGAGGCGTGAAGCTGCATTCGGCGCGGTCCTAGTTGTCTATCTGACCGTCCCACTCCTTCTACATCCCGCTGCCTGCGGCAAATCCCGCCACCGTGCCAGTCCAGCATTATCGGTGGCAGCTGCGCGAGGAGCAGGTCACCAGAGCACCGGGCCACCTGACCACCAGAGCCTAGCAGAGGGGGCCGGTCTAACAGAGGAGTGCGTCTAGCACCACCAAACCGAAGAGGGGGAAATACCGTGCCAATCACAAGATTGGTACGCTATTTCCCCCTCCACTCTGGGCTGGTCTGCGTTTGCCCGCGCTTGCGTCGTCGTTTGCCCGGAGACGCCAGAGCACCAGACCACCAGACCACCAGAGCACCAGACCACCTGACCACTTGACCACCCGACCACCCGACCACCATACCACCATACCACCAGGCCAGGAGCGCGTCTAGCACCACTGAGCTTCAGCTTGGAGAGGGAGCCGCCTGTCTAGCAGAGGTGGCCTGTGTAACAGAGGAGCAGCATATGACAAACCTAGAGAAATTAAAGATTTCGGCAGCATCGAGGCGTCTCTCTTGGGCCGTCTCGAGGCCCCCGATTTGCTTTGGAACGAGTTTGAAAAAAGTGAAATCTTGAATTTCCTTTTTTTTCCAACCCTCCTTGGTTGGGTATTCGTTTTGAATAGAGCAGTGTGGTCTCCACTCCTTCCTTCCTTCCTCCTCCCTCCCTCCCTGCCTCTTCCTGTCTTGCCTGCGGGGGGTTGCGATCTGTGAAACTGTCGCCATTTTCGAGGCCTGCTGGGGGGCTCAGCACAGCGAGGGCGACGCGCAGATTCAAATTAGACCTCGCCATCCCTGGGGGGCTGCGATCTGTGAAACTGTCGCCATTTTCGAGGCCTGCTGGGGGGCCCAGCACAGTGAGGGCGACGCGCAGATTCAAATTAGACCTCGCCATCCCTGGGGGGCTGCGATCTGTGAAACTGTCGCCATTTTCGAGGCCTGCTGGGGGGCCCAGCACAGTGAGGGCGACGCGCAGATTCAAATTAGACCTCGCCATCCCTGGGGGGCTGCGATCTGTGAAACTGTCGCCACTTTCGAGGCCTGCTGGGGGGCCCAGCACAGTGAGGGCGACGCGCAGATTCAAATTAGACCTCGCCATCCCTGGGGGGCTGCGATCTGTGAAACTGTCGCCATTTTCGAGGCCTGCTGGGGGGCCCAGCACAGTGAGGGCGACGCGCGGATTCAAATTAGACCTCGCCATCCCTGGGGGGCTGCGATCTGTGAAACTGCCGCCATTTTCGAGGCCTGCTGGGGGGCCCAGCACAGTGAGGGCCACGCGCGGATTCAAATTAGACCTCGCCATCCCTGGGGGGCTGCGATCTGTGAAAACCTGTCGCCACTTTCGATGCCTGCTGGGGGGCCCAGCACAGTGAGGGCGACGGGCAGGTTCAAATTAGACCTCGCCATCCCTGGGCGGCTGCGATCTGTGAAACTGTCGCCACTTTCGAGGCCTGCTGGGGGGCCCAGCACAGTGAGGGCCACGGGCGGATTCAAATTAGACCTCGCCATCCCTGGGGGGCTGCGATCTGTGAAACTGTCGCCACTTTCGAGGCCTGCCGGGGGGCCCAGCACAGTGACGCCACGGGCAGATTCAAATTAGACCTCGCCATCCCTGGGGGGCTGCGATCTGTGAAACTGTCGCCACTTTCGAGGCCTGCTGGGGGGCCCAGCACAGTGACGCCACGCGCGGACCCAAATTAGACCTCGCCATCCCTGGGGGGCTGCGATCTGTGAACCTGTCGCCACTTTCGAGCCTGCTGGGGGGCCCAGCACAGTGACGCCACGCGCGGACCCAAATTAAACCTCGCCATCCCTGGGGGGCTGCGATCTGTGAACTGTCGCCACTGACTTTCGAGGCCTGCTGGGGGGCTGGGGGGCCCTGCACAGTGACGCCACGCGCGGACCCAAATTAGACCTCGCCATCCCTGGGGGGCTGCGATCTGTGAAACTGTCGCCACTTTCGAGGCCTGCTGGGGGGCCCAGCACAGTGACGCCACGGGCGGACCCAAATTAGACCTCGCCATCCCTGGGGGGCTGCGATCTGTGAAACTGTCGCCACTTTCGATGCCTGCTGGGGGGGCCAGCACAGTGACGCCACGCGCGGACCCAAATTAGACCTCGCCATCCTTGGGGGGGCTGCGATCTGTGAAACTGTCGCCATTTTCGAGGCCTGCTGGAGGCCCAGCACAGTGACGCCACGCGCGGACCCAACTTAGTCCTCGCCGTTTGTGGGGGGCTGCGATCTGTGAAACTGTCGCCACTTTCGAGGCCTGCTGGGGGTGCCCAGCACAGTGACGCCACGCGCGGACCCAAATTAGACCTCGCCATCCCCGGGGGGCTGCGATATGAGATCCCCGCTTTCGAAGTTGCTAGGGTTGCTCAGGGATTGTAACTAACCAGCTTTATCTAGTGCTTGTCCTGTAGCCAGTGTCCTGCGAGTCTCTCGAATTCCGTCTGCAGACATATGTAACCCTCGCCCCGTCATTGCCCCCTTATAAAGTTGTCTAAATTATTTGCGCCCCGCGTTCGCGCAGGGGTTCGGTACGTCACCAGGGTATTTCCCAACCCTCCTGCGTTGGGTACTCGTTTTGAATAGATCACTGTGGTCTCCACCTTCCTCCTCCCGCCTCCCGCCTCCTCCCGCTGGGGGGCCCAGCGGAGTGACGCCCTACGGGGGCCCAGATTAGACCTCGCCATCTCTTTGTGGGGCTGCGATCTGTGAAACTGTCGCCACTTTCGGGGGCTGCTGGGGTGCCCAGCGGAGTGACGCCCTACGGGGACTCAGATTAGACCTCGCCATCCCTGGTGGGGCTGCGATCTGTGAAACTGTCGCCACTTTCGGGGGCTGCTGGGGGGTCCAGCGGAGTGACGCCCTACGGGGATTCAAATTAGACCTCGCCATCCCTGGGGCTGCGATCTGTGGAACTGTCGCCACTTCCGAGGGCTGCTGGGGTGCCTAGCGGAGTGGCGCCCTACGGGGACTCAGATTAGACCTCGCCATCTCTGGGGGGCTGCGATCTGTGAAACCGTCGCAACTTTCGAGGGCTGCTGGGGGGCCCAGCGGAGTGACGCCCTACGGGGACTCAGATTAGACCTCGCCATCCCTGGGGGGCTGCGATCTGTGAAACTGTCGCCACTTTCGAGGGCTGCTGGGGGGCCCAGCGGAGTGGCGCCCTACGGGTGCTCAGATTAGACCTCGCCATCCCTGCGGGGCTGCGATCTGTGAAACTGTCGCCGCTTTCGAGGCCTGCTGGGGGGCCCAGCGGAGTGACGCCCTACGGGGATTCAGAGTAGACCTCGCCATCCATGGGGAGCTGCGATCTGTGAAACTGTCGCCACTTTCGAGGGCTGCTGGGGGGCCCAGCGGAGTGACGCCCTTCGGGAGTTCAGATTAGACCTCGCCATCCCTGGGGGGCTGCGATCTGTGGAACGGTCGGCACTTTCGAGGGCTGCTGGGTGGCCAGCGGAGTGACGTCATACGGGGATTCAGATTAGATCTCGCCATCCCTGGGGGGCTGCGATCTGTGAAACTGTCGCCACTTTCGAAGGCTGCTGGGGGGGGGGGCAGCGGAGTGACGCCCTTCGGGAATCCAGATTCGACCTCGCCATCCCTGGGGGGCTGCGATCTGTGAAGCTGTCGCCACGTTCGAGGGCTGCTGGGGTGGCCAGCGGAGTGACGTCATACTGGGATTCAGATTAGATCTCGCCATCCCTGGGGGGCTGCGATTTGCGAAATGTCGCCACGTTCGAAGGCTGCTGGGGGGGCCAGCGGAGGTTCAGTTCCCGCACTGCAACATGCAGGAAGGAGGCAGAGAAGCTGGCGCGCGAGCTAGGTCTCGATCGCTTCCTGCACTAGATATAAACAGGTATGATCCTGTGGACAGGCAGCAGGCATGCGTTGACCGAGCTCCTGCAAAAACGAAACAGTATCTTGCTTCCTCCCTCCTCTTTCACCATCGCCGCCCTAGTCCTCCTGTCACCTTCTGCATTCATGCTGCTGCTGCTGCGATGGCTCCTCGCCCCTTCCTACTGGGTTCGTCCTTCTCCTGTCCCTCGTTCCCGCCCCCGCTATTGTTTAACGAGCCTTGAGACCTACTCCTCGTCTTATCGATTGCTGTTCTGTGAGTCGTGCAACATTACGCATCCCATGTAGGTCGCACTACAAATCGCCGCGCCTGCACTGTCACGGTTCCTGCTAATGTTTCCCGACCCCTCTTGCCACGTGATGTCATCGGGTTGGGTGCGTCGCAGGGCAATTTTTCCAAACCCTCCTTGGTTGGGCATTCGTTTTGGATAGAGCAGTGTGGTCTCCACTCCTTCTTTCCTCCTCCTCCTCCCTCCCTGCCTCTTCCTGTCTTGCCTGCGGGGCCGCGATCTGTGAAACTGTCGCCATTTTCGAGGCCTGCTGGGGGGCCCAGCACAGTGAGGGCGACGCGCAGATTCAAATTAGACCTCGCCGTCCTTGGGGGGCTGCGATCTGTGAAACCGTCGCCACTTTCGAGGCCTGCTGGGGGGCCCAACACAGTGAGGGCCACGGGCGGATTCAAAGGAGACCTCGCCATCCCTGGGGGGCTGCGATCTGTGAAACTGTCGCCACTTTCGAGGCCTGCTGGGGGGCTCAGCGCAGTGAGGGCGACGCGCAGATTCGAATTAGACCTCGCTATCCCTGGGGGGCTGCGATCTGTGAAACTGCCGCCATTTTCGAGGCCTGCTGGGGGGCTCAGCACAGTGAGGGCGACGCGCAGGTTCAAATTAGACATCGCCATCCCTGGGGGGGCTGCGATATGTGAAACTGTCGCCATTTTCGAGGCCTGCTGGGGGGCCCAGCGCAGTGAGGGCGACGCGCAGATTCAAATTAGACCTCGCCATCCCTGGGGGGCTGCGATCTGTGAAACTGTCGCCATTTTCGAAGCCTGCTGGGGGGCCCAGCACAGTGAGGGCGACGCGCGGATTCAAATGAGACCTCGCCATCACTGGGGGGCTGCGATTTGTGAAACTGCCGCCAGTTTCGAGGCCTGCTGGGGGGCTCGGCACAGTGAGGGCCACAGGCGGATTCAAATTAGACCTCGCCATCCCTGGGAGGGGGGGGGGGGCTGCGATCTGTGAAACTGTCGCCATTTTCGAGGCCTGATAGGGGGCCCAGCACAGTGAGGGCCACGGGCAGATTCAAATGAGACCTCGCCATCTCTGGGGGGGCCGCGATCTGTGAAACTGCCGCCATTTTCGAGGCCTGATAGGGGGCCCAGCACAGTGAGGGCCACGGGCGGATTCAAAGGAGACCTCGCCATTCCTGGGGGGCTGCGATCTGTGAAATTGTCGCAACTTTCGAGGCCTGCTGGGGGGCCCAGCACAGTGACGCCACGGGCAGATTCAAATGAGACCTGGCCATCCCTGGAGGGCTGCGATCTGTGAAACTGTCGCCATTTTCGAGGCCTGCTGGGGGGCCCAGCGCAGTGAGGGCCACGCGCGGATTCAAATTAGACCTCGCCATCTCTGGGGGGGCTGCGATCTGTGAAACTGTCGCAACTTTCGAGGCCTGCTGGGGGGCCCTGCACAGTTTCGTCACGGGCAGATTCAGAGTAGACCTCGCCATCCCTTGGGGGCTGCGATCTGTGAAACTGTCGCCACTTTCGAGGCCTGCTGGGGGGCCCAGCACAGTGACGCCACGGGCAGATTCAAATGAGACCTCGCCATCCCCTGGAGGCTGCGATCTGTGAAACTGTCGCCACTTTCGAGGCCTGGGGAGCCCAGCACAGTGACGCCACGCGCGGACCCAAATTAGACCTCGCCATCCCTGCGGGGCTGCGATCTGTGAAACTTTTGCAACTGTCGAGGCCTGCTGTGATCACCGTTTTTGAAGTGGCTAGGAGTGATCAGGAATTCTAACTCATCAGCTTTATCAAACCCTTTTCCTGTAGCCAGTGTCCTGCGAGTCTCCCGAATTCCGTCTGCAGACATATGTAACCCTCGCTCCGTCATCGCACCCTTATAAACTATCCTAAACTATTTGCGCACCGCTTTTGCGCAGGGGTTGGGTACGTCGCCAGGGTATTTTGTTTTTCTTGTTTTCAAACGCTCGATAATTTGAACACATATGACAAACCTAAAGAAATTAAAGATTTCGGCAGCATCGGGCCTTGCTGGAGGCTCACTTGGAGTCCTCTCGGGCCGTCTTCGAGGCTTCTCTCTCGGGCCGCCTCGAGGCCCGCGGGGGGGAAGGGGCGTATAAGATCGCAGAAACCCTGCCAGACCGTACTTGGTATTCCAGCACGCCTTAACCTGCCAGGGGGCACGGTGGCGGATTGGATGACACCTTGGAGCATCGGAGGCCCTCATGGGGCCATCTTGGGCCATCCTGGGCGCGCTGCGTTGACCGCTCGCGACCCCCCCCCCGTCAAGACCCAGACGGAGGAGGGGGGGGGGGGGGTGAACTCCTCCCCGAGGGGGCAGATGGGGGATTGGAAGAGGAAGCGTTCGAGACCACCACCGCCCAGAGGGCTGGTGGGATTATTGTCGGCATGTTTGCGTTCGATATGTTGACATCTTTGTGCAGTGCACTTTCAGGTCGACGGGGCACGTCGTGCATTCATATCCATATGCTTGCGGCCAACCGATATATCTCCAGATGCCCGCGGCAAATCCGCCTTACAGCCTGAGGGGCCCCTGGGGCGCCACGAGGTCTCTGGAACCTTTCTGGGCCCATCTTGGGCCGAAGAGCTTGGGAAACAACAGTTGGATATCACGAGTGAGGTTCGCTGCGATTGTCCTCCAAGAGCCGTGCTGGATTGTTCTCTGGGGATACATCGGGAGCTACTCGGGGCTTCATCGGGCGCCCCGGCCTCCTTGTTTGGAAACTCTAGGATGTCGTCGGTCTTTCTCGGGCAGACCCCGAGGCGCCTCGGAGACGTTTCGGGGCGATGTTGGGCCGCCGTTTGGCGACCTTGGGGTTGCGAAGGCTACCTCGGGGATGGGCGCCCCGCGGGGAGGTCTCGAAAACTGCGCGGTCGAAGCGGGGGGGGG
>CAUYUJ010013313.1:0-32784 GCA_963575745.1 Prorocentrum cordatum
GAACTCCATTCCCGGCCACATTTTGGATGCCCGGAGCCAACTGTAGGCCACTTCGTGCTCTTCGATTTCCCAGAACTCCATTCCCGGCCACATTTTGGATGCCCGGAGCCAACTGTAGGCCACTTCGTGCTCTTCGATTTCCCAGAACTCCATTCCCGGGCCACATTTTGGATGCCCGGAGCCAACTGTAGGCCACTTCGTGCTCTTCAAGTTCCCAAAACTCCATTCCTGGGCATGATTTTGAATGCCCGGAGCCAACTGTAGGCCACTTCGTGTTCTTCTAGTTCCCAGAACTCCATTCCTGGGCCACATTTTGAATGCTGAGGCAGGCTGATGCTGCGGCCGAGGCAGGCTGAGGCTGAGGCAGGCTGAGGCTGAGGCCGAGGCTGAAGGCAGACTGAGGCTGAGGCTGAAGCAGACTGAGGCTGAGGCTGAGGCAGGCTGAGGCTGAGGCTGAAGCAGGCTGATGCTGAGGCAGGCTGAGGCTGAGGCTGAGGCTGATGCAGGCTGAGGCTGAGGCAGGCTGAGGCTGAGGCCGAGGCTGAAGGCAGACTGAGGCTGAGGCTGAAGCAGGCTGAGGCTGAGGCTGAGGCAGGCTGAGGCTGAGGCAGGCTGAGGCTGAGGCTGAGGCAGGCTGAGGCTGAGGCTGTGACTGCGACTGCCGTTGCCGCTGCGACTGTCATCGCGAGTGCGACTACGACTGCGAGAACAGCAGAATTCTACAACTGGATTTTCATCTGAATCTTAAGGGGAATGCTTTCAGATATGCTTCTACACATCGCTGTTAGGTTGCTTTGCCGGGATTTTTTTTTCCACGAATTAAGTAATTGTTTTGCAGACCCAACCTGGCACTTGGCCAAGTTGGGCGCGTCTCATTTGCGAGCGCATTGCACGTTTTCCGCATTAATGCAGCTTGATGCGTCTGGTTCCAGGCGCCAACGTCCTATTTGCTTGTGCTGCTCGGGAGACCAGCAGCTCACCGTCGCATTGAAAACCACATTTTGCTCTTGCCAATGCGTCTACCGTCTACATCTTGCCTCCCAACTGCCATCCCATGGTTCCATCGCTTCATTTTACTGGAGGAGGGGGAGGAGGAGGAGCAGGAGGAGGAAGAAGAGGGGGCTGATGAGGTTTGCGGTTTTCTCGTTGTGGCCCTACGTGCCACAATTCCTGCGTACACCACAGTTCGCCTAAGAGCAGTTCGACTTAGCTCGGGAGCGATTTCGTTCTCGCCGCAACGCGCAGTAACCACCTGGACACGACCAAGCAACAGACACCATGACACCGACAAGGTTCCGACAACGCAGCTTCCAACTAGCAGACTGGCATGCGGAACGTGTCCCCTGACACAGTGAGTACTAGACTGGCAAGGAGGAAAGGTACGTGGATACACTGGATGACAGGGCATTGGTGCTTTTTTTGTTGACAGGGGGTATTGGGGTCCCTGCGTGTCCGACAGGCGCTTCTGTGAGCCAGCGGGTCGCTCACACTCATGGTTCTTCCGCGTGCGCTACTCCGCGCTCGATCGTGCAAGGTCCGGCGGGGACAGCGTAGCTCCTCAGGTTCGTGGGCGTATTTGTTGTCATTGTCCTCCTCTTCCTGTTCCTTCTCTTCCTTTTCCTATTCACAGAACCCTGGTTGGCATCAGCGATTTTTTCGAATGGTGGTTGTCACTTGAGACAGTGATATTTTCGAGGCCACGGCCTCCACGCCACGCCGTGCGCGAAGGCGCACGGGCGGGCCCCTTAGCGTTGCCCGCACGACTCTGGCGTTTGCTTTGCGTCGCTTCGCTTCATCCCTTGTTTTGACGGATGCCGGTTCGCCGCCGGCCCCTTCCAGCGGTCCTTCCTTTTGGTCCACCTCCAGCTCTTCCGTCTGGCCACCTCTTTCGCCGATTGGCTGCCCCGCCCAGCACGGGCTCGCCGCAGGAGTACGTCGACGGGGAGCTTAAAAACAAATACGGGGACGCGTTCATCCGCGGCGCCGCCGCCGCCGCCGCTCGACCAGAGTGCCGTGCTTCTCTCTGTGCTCACTGCGGTTCTCTTCGCCCTCGAAAAAGCCCTCGTCACCGCGAGTGGAGGATGACTAGAACCCAGATCTCCAGATATTTGTTTTCCCCAACAATCATGTGGTGTTTGGTCTTCGTTTTTAAGAGACAGTCCCCGAGTTTCCTTCATTCCTTCCTCCTGTCCTCCTCCCTCCTCCGTCCGCTCATCGCGCATCCTCATCCTCATCGTCATCGTCATCATCATCATCACCATCACGATCACCATTATCACCACCATCCTCATCACCATCATCAGCATCATCAGCATCTTTGTCATCACCATCACCATCAACACCACCACCATCATCATCATCATCAGCATCATCATCATCCTCATCATCACCATCCTCCTCCTCCTTCTCCTCCTCCTCATCATCATGATCATCATCCATATCATCTTCATCATCAACATCATCGTCATCATCGTCATCATCATCAGCATCTTGATCGTCATCGTCATCATCATCGTCATCGTCCTCGTCCTCGTCCTGGTCCTCGTCCTCATCACCACCACCATCATCATCTTCATCATCATCAGCAGCATCAGCATCAGCATCATCAACATCAACATCAGCATCAGCATCAGCATCAGCATCAGCATCAGCATCAGCATCAGCATCAGCATCAGCATCATCAACATCAACATCAACATCAACATCACTATCAACATCAACATCAACATCAACATCAACATCAGCACCAACATCAACATCATCATCAACATCAACATCGTCATCATCGTCATTATCGTCATCATCGTCATCATCATCATCAGCATTATCGTCGTCATTCTGATCGTCATCAGGTGCAGCAGCAGCCGTTCTCAAGGCGGGCACGCGGTACGTTTGCACCGCGGGAGAAATCGCGCAGCGGCGCAGCGGTGATGGAGCAGCTCGTGTTTTCAGCTCTGTCGACAGTGTATCGCTGAACGCATTTGCTCTCCTGCGTGTTTGTGGCGCCGAGGGGTGTTGCAGGGAGTTGCCCGCGCAGTTCGTCCTGCCGACGCGGCGCCGCGATCAAGCGGCGCTGCGCGCAGGAACAAATCAAAGTTGCGCGCGCAGTTTGCCCTGCCAGCGCGGCGCCGCTCGCGAGCGGCGCTGCGCGCGTGAACAAATCAACCAGGGTGCCGCTGCAACGTGGCAACCCAACCGAGGATGCCGCTGCGTTCGTGGTCATGTTCCGCGCTTTCGCCCCTCCGCCCGTCCTGGCGTACGGATGGCGGGGTGGGGGGGCTTTCTGCTTTTCCACTTGAGTTGCTGGTTGGTTGCTTTTCGGGGGCTGGGTGGGGGGCTTGTGCGTGGGGTGGGCTGGCTCGGGGGGGGGGCTGGGCTCGTGGGCGGGGCCCGTGGGGGTGCTCGGGCGTCGGCTGGGCTCGTGGGCTGGGCTGGGCTCGTGGGTGGGTTCGGGCGGGGGCTTGGCTTGTGGGCGGGGCGGGGCTCGTTGACACGGGCGTGGGCGGGGCTCGTGAGCTGGGCTCCTGAGCTGGGCTGGGGGGGGGGCGCGGGGATGGGCTGGGCTCGTGTTGTGGGCTTGGCTCGGGCGTGGGGTGGGCTGGGCTCGTGGGGTGGGGTGGGCTGGGCGGGTGGGTGGATGGGTGGGCCTCGTCGCTTTCTGCTGGCGGCTCGAATCCTAGTCAGATTTCTGTGTCTTTGGCCAATGCGTGGCTGTGTCGCGCACTGGCGCGCGCGCGCCGCCATCTGGGGCGCGGCGGCGGGCGCCCCGTTCAGGGGCTGTAGGTGGCGCGCGCGGCCATCGGGTTGGCGGCGTGGGGGCGGGTTCCAGCGGGGGCCGATGCGGCGGCGCGCGTAGCCTGCAGGCGCCGGGCGTCTTGCCAGGTGATTCCATCAGGGGTCGTTTGGGGTGCGCGCGGCCATCGGGCCCGCGGTGCACGGCGTGGCCCCATCAGGGGCTCTCAGTGGGATGGGCGCGCGGCCATCAGGCTTGCCGCGCGCGGGCGGGCCCCGGCAGGGGCTGGCGCAGGAGCGCGCGTTGCCTATGAGCGCGAGGCGCGGGGCGGGGTGATTCCTTCGGGGGTCGTCTGGGGAGTCCGGCCATCTGGCTTGCCATGCGTGAAGTGGCCCCATCGGGCCCCCGCCCGCCGGGCCGCCCCCCGCCCGGGGCGGGGCGCGCGGCCGGCACGCTTGTGGCGCGGAGCCAGGCGCCAGCGAGGGCCGGCGGTCGGGCAGGACTGTTGCGCGGGGCGTTCGCCCGCGCGGGAGGTGGCGCGAGCGCGGGGGACGCGACGCGCGGCGCGTGAGGTCGAGGGCCGTCGAGAGTGCATTTCGTGCCGTCCACCCCCTTCGCGGCTTTGCCCAGCGGGGTGCGATGTGGTCTCGCGGACAGATTGATATTGTTTTGGCGGGCTTGTCTGGGGCGACCTTCGGGGGCTGCGCTGGCTGTGATGCCGCAGCGGCGTGGGTCGAGTTCGTCGCCGGGGCCGGTCCTGGCGCGCGCGAGAGCTGTCGGCCCGTCCAGTGGCGCGTGGCCATTGCGCGCCACGTGGCGGAGCTCTGCGAGAGCGTGGAACCGAACGATTTTGCGGACGTGAGCGTTCGCCGTGTATCTTCGACCATATTTCAGCCGAGGGCTATCCTTTTTGACGGGCCAAGTGAAAAGGGGGAGCGGCCTGCGGTCCGCATCTCTCGCGCCCAGGCGCGCGGGGGCGGCTCAGGCGGCGCCGTCGGCTCGGCCCGCCGCGTGGCTTAGCGCGCAGGTGTCGTCGGCGATGCGCGCGCGTCGGCGCGCTGCTGAGGGGGCGGAGGCTCCGCTGGCCGCCAGTTGCCCGTCTCGGTGCCGCATCGGTGGGCGGCGAGTTCTCCGTGGCCACGCGCGTTTGCGCCGAGCTTCGGGCGGCGGCGCTCGAGCGCGAGAAGATTGGCAATGAGCTTTCCCTGTGCTTGCGGGCGCCCTTCGCGCGCGGCGCGGGTCGTGGCGGGCGCGCGCGGTCGAGGAAAAGGCTTAGGTGACTTTTCGAGGGCGATCTGGACAAGGGCGGGGGCGGCGGCCGCGAATCGCCGGGTCGCCGGGTCGCCGGGTCGCCGGGTCGCCGGGTTGCCGGGTCACCGGGTCGCCGGGTCGCCGGGTCGCCGGGTCGCCGGATCACAGGATCGCCGGATCGCCGGGTCGCCGGGACGCCGGGTCGCCGCGGGTCGCCGGGTCGCCGGGTCGCCGGGTCGCCGGGACGCCGGGACGCCGCGTCGCCGCGTCGCCGGGTCGCCAAGTCGCCGGGTCGCCAGGTCGCCGGGTCGCCGGGTCGCCGGGTCGCCGGGTCGCCGGGTCGCCGGGTCGCCGGGACGCCGGGTCGCCGGGTCGCCGGGACGCCGGGTCGCCGGGACGCCGGGTCGCCGGGTCGCCGGGTCGCCGGGTCGCCGGGTCGCGGGTCGGGTCGCCGGGTCGCCGGGTTGCCCGGTCGCCGGGTCGCCGGGTCGCCGGGTCGCCCGGTCGCCGGATCACGGGATCGCCGGACCGCCAGGTCGCCGGACCGCCAGGTCGCCGGGTCGCTGGGTCGCCGGGTCGCCGGGTCGCCAGGACGCCGGGACGCCGCGTCGCCGCGTCGCCGGGTCGCCGGGTCGCCGGGTCGCCGGGTCGCCGGGTCGCTGGGTCGCCGGGTCGCCGGGTCGCCGGGTCGCCGGGACGCTGGGTCGCCAGGTCGCCGGGTCGCCGGGTCGCCGGGTCGCCGGGACGCCGGGGCGCCGGGTCGCCGGGTCGCCGGGTCGCCGTGCAGGGTCGCCGGGTCGCCGGGTCGCCGCGAATCGCCGGGTCGCTGGGTCGCCAGGTCGCCGTGGTCTCTTGGTTCACCGGTCCAGGTGTCCATGATGAAGACGATGGTGATGATGGTGATGCTAGTGCCTCCGTCGACTCTGTCGCTGACGATGGTGATGCTTGTTGATGACGATGCTGATGGTGATGATGATGGCCTGATGGTGATGGTGATGTTGTTGGTGATGGTGATGGTGATTTGATGATGATGCTGATGATGACGACGACGACGCTGATGGTGGTGGTCATGATGATGATGACGATTTAAACCAGGAAGGGGATGATAATGAGAAGCAAGACGAGGAAGAGGAGTAGGAGGGTAGGGAGATCAGGCGAAGGACGAGGGTTGGACGGAAGAAGGAACACGAGGAGGAGGAGGGTGAGGATGATAACATTAAGGGGGAGCAGGATGGGGTTGAAGGCGATAATTAGTGACACGGACGACGACGGCGACGAATCATCCATACAAGTTTCTGCCGATCTGCCGCTCTTCGGAGCCTCTTCGGAGCCGTTTTGGCGCCCTCTTGGGCTCCTCTTGGGGCTTTCTTTGGCCATCCTGGAGCCACCTCGGGGCCTCGGAAGATCATCGGAAAGCGAAAATGCGAGACACAAAAAACACACACACACACAAGTGCATTTAAGGTTTTGGAAAAATTGGGCTTCTTGGGAGTCTTCTTGGGGGTCCATGGCCACCTGGATTCGTCTTGCGAGGTCATCGGGGCCGCCTGGAGTTTCTTGGAAGCTATCTTGAGCCGTCTGGGGATATTCTGAGCCATCTTGGAGGCCAGCTTGGGCTCTCTGAGGCCTTCTTCGAGCCATCTTGGGCAACCTTGGACGCTCCAGTGGATCGCCGCCCCTCCCGTCCAAACCCAAGGGGGAGGGGTCAGCGGGAGAGGTACAACCTCCCCAAAGGGGAAGAAGGGGAGGTTGGAAGGGGTAAGCACTCCCCGAAAGAGACGGATAGGGCTTCAGGCGATCGCGACAAGGACGATTACGGCGAATATTTTATTATACAGGCTTTTGCGGATATTCCACTCTAGGACTCTCTTGGGGGCACTTGGGGGCTGTCAGGCCCTCTTGGAGCTACTTGGGACGTCTTGGACACTCCAATGGGTCGCTGCCCCCATCGTCCAGACCCAAGGTGGGATAGCGGGAGGGGCAAGCCCCAGTCCGAAGGCAAAAAAGGGAGGTTGGAAGAGGAAACGATCGAACCACCTCCGCCCAGAGGGCTGCTGTGTTTTTGTTCGGTGTTTGTGTATTTCGCTTTCTTTGGGCCTCGGAGGGTTCCTCGTGGTCACGATCGGATTCGCTTCGAAACCTTGGTCGGAATGCTCTGGTCCAGAGGTCCCGGGGCTTGGAGACAGATCATGCTGTCGCCGTCCCCGTCATTCCTCTTCCTCCTCCCTCCCTAGTTCCCGTCCTTCTGCTCTCTCTTCCTTTTCTTCCGCTCCCCTCCTCTCTCATTCTTCCCTGGTCCTCCTACCGTAGCAATGGCTCGGCTAGCATTGGCTCGGCAGCGATGACGCGGTGCGGCGTTTGCTCTGCAGACCGCCGGCAACGGTGCAGGTGCCCAGCGGGAACTCCCAGATCCCTCTGGGAATTCCCCACGAAACGGCCCAAAAGGAAAGCAGAGGAAACGAACGCAGCCGAGGAGACCAGAAAGACAAAGGCTGCGGATGGGAGGAAACCAGAGGAGACCAGTAGAGCCGAGGCGGCCAAGAAGGCAGAGGCTAAGGAGGGCAGGAAGGCAGAGGAGACAGGAAAAACCGAGGAGGACCGGAAGGCGAAAGCTACCCAAGAAAGGAACGCTCAGGAGACCAGAAAAGCCGAGGTGGCGAAGAATGCAGAGGCTGAGGGCAGGAAGGCAGAGGAGACCAGAAAAACCGAGGAGGACCGGAAGGCCAAGGCTACGAGGGCAGGAAAGTTCAGGAGGCCAGAAGCGCCGAGGAGGCCAAGAGGGCGAAGGCTGAGGAGGAGAGGAAAGCAGAAGACACCTACAAGGCCGAGGAGCGGAAAAGGAGAGGAGGCTTGGGAGAACGACCAGTGGGGAGGGCGCGGGCGGCGCGGGCACTCGCGGGGCCGCTGGCCGGCTGGAGGAGACGGCTGGCGCAGCGATTGGGCGAGAGGCGGTTGGTCCAAGGCCTCGTGGAGGCCAGCGCTGATTGGGGCCAACAGAAGCGACGCGAGCAGGAGAGCGAGAACGAGGGCAAGCGCGCTAGGGACCCCGCGAAGCGGACTGGCGAGCCCAAAGGCGCGGACAACCTCGGGCACTACGGGGCGCTCGGGCTGCAACCGTGGTGTTCGGAGAAGGACATCAAGGTCGCGTTCCAGGACCTCGCAAAGAAGTGCCACCCTGACAAAGTGAAAGGGGAGCCGGAGACCGCGGCGAAGGCCATGTCTACTTTGTTCGCGAGGGCCACTGAGGCTAGGCGGGTGCTCCAGGACGCTTCTCTCCGCGCGGCTTACGACGCTGCCTGCTGGGGCCCCGGGGGTCGGCCCGCCCCCCCGCTCCCAGGGAGGTGGCGTGCGCGCGTGTCCCGAACGACGGGGAGGGTCTACTTCTTCGACAAGAAGACCGGCGAGTCCACCCGCGACCTCCCTGCGCGGGCCGCCTGACAGGCTTGCCCGCCGGCTGCCGCGGCTCCGCCGACCGCGCAAAAGCAAAATATCGTCATCGTCGCCTCGCTGCGCTGCCGCCACCATCAGGGGAGGGGGGCAGGGGCCGCTGGCCGAGTGGCCGAGTAGGCAGCTAAAGGGGCACCCGAGAAGGCAGCCAAGAGAGAAGCCACGCAGGCAGCCCGGAAAACGCCCAGAGAGGCACCCGAGAAGGCAGCCAAGAAGGCAGCCAAGACGGCAGCCAAGAAGGCAGCCAAGAGGCAGCCATAACTCAGCCAAGTAGGCAGCCGAGAAGACAGCCAGGAAAACAGTCAAGAAGTCATCCAAGAAGGCAGCCAAGAAGGCAGCCGAGAAGGCAGCCAAAAAGGCAGCCGAGAAGGCAGCCGAGAAGGCAGCCAAGAAGGCAGCCAAAAAGGCAGCCCAATAGGCAGCCGGAGAGGCGGCCGGAGGGACAGCCAGGAGCCAAGAAGGCAGCCAAGAAGGCAGCTGGAGAGGCAGCCGCGAAGGCATCCAATATACGGTTCTCGAAGTGTTCCACCCCGCCTCGCACGCAACATCCTCGAAACTCAGGGCCCCGAGGCGCCTTGACTTGAGATGATCTGGCCGCTTTCGCCGAGATCCTCCCAATTCCTGGATCCAAGATGCGGTTCTCGAAGTGCTCCAGCCTGTTTTGCACGAGACATCCTCGGAACTCAGGGGTCCGAGCCGCTTTGAGTTGAGGTGATTTGGCCAGAGCCAGAGCCAGAACCAAAACCAGAGCCACAACCAGAACCAGAGCCAGAACCAGAGCTAGAACCAGAACAAGAGCCAGAACCAGAGCGAACCAGAGCCAGAGCCAGAACCAGAACCAGAACCAGAGCCAGAACCAGAACCAGAGCCAGAACCAGAAGTATAACCAGATAATGATGACGGTTGCCAGAGCCAGAGCGAGATTCAGAGCCAGGACCAGAGCCCGAAGCAGAGCCAGAACCAAAGAAAAAACCCGAACCAGAACCAATACCACGACCCAATCGCGAACCCGAGCCAGGACCAATACCATGAGCAGAACAAGAGACAGAAGCAGTGCCAGCGAGGGGTCCGCACCGAAATCTGGAAACAGAACCACAGGTAGAACCGGAGCCAGAAGCAAAAGCAAAGCCCGACCAGCAGCCAGAGTTGTACCCATATCGCTCGCACAAGCACAAAAAGGTCAGAACCCAAATCCAGAACCAGAGCCAAAGCCATCGCCGGCACCATCATCATCACCATCATGATGATAATAATAAAGCTCAGCATCATCGTGACCAGCATCGTCATCATCGTCGTAACCATCATCATTTCCATTGTCGTGTGTGTCGTCGTCGTTGTCACCAGGACCAACATCGTTGCCCGCGCCACCATCATGAGGATCACCCGTCCCTAGGGGACACATTTACGAACCAAGGTTGAGCCCGCGCGAGCGCGCTGCGCTGTCGCCCCCTGTGCAGCGCGGAGCTGGGACTGGCGAAGATGGTTGGCGAGGCGGGGGCAGATTTTTCATTCAGTACACTAATGCATCCGTTACCTGCAGGTGCCTATGGGGTCGTGGCACGCGTGCAATCATGCATGCCAAACGAAGTGGCTCCGCCTTTTGTGTGAGCTTTGCTACGCAAAGAACTGAAGGTAGAGGCTGCAGATAACGCAATCAAGAATTTATTGTGGAAGCTCCAATCGTACGTGGGAGTTGGGAATACCAGAGAGCGCGACTTGAATCATCCAGCGTTGAAGGAGCTGCAGGAATTGCGCCCCGAGTCGGAGACTGTACTTCTCTCGTCCACACACGGCCAATGCCCGAAATGCGAAAAGATTGATTTGGTGATCCAGCCAGACAAAAGCAGAGGCCGCATTGGGAACAAATGGGAAGAACGGGACGCGGCTTCTGCTTCGCAGGATTTTCGCATCCGAATCTACACTCTCGGCGCAGGGGTCAAATATTGTAGATTCCGTGGGGGGGCACTGTCCATCCTGCAAGTGCTAAGAATGCGGGCATCCACGGTCGCGCAAACTTCGGCAAGATGTCTGGCGTCGCCGCCGTGTCCACGCAGGCGGCCTTGCCATACTTTGCGGTGGCCCAAGAGAAAGCGCGGCACGCAGTGGACCTGCAGCTGTTGCAGTTCAGAACTGATGACTTGCAACACAGCGGCGGCACGTTCACATCTGCCATCCACGCACGGGTCAAGCAGCACCCAGGGCGTGAGCAGCAACACCTCATCCTGGGCGACTTCATGACACAGACAGACCACGCGCGTGTGCGTCTGGAGGACGCCTGGTACATGCGCAACGCAATTCGTTTGGCAGGAGCCAACGTTGGGAGTTGTGAGTGGTCTTTCACGGAGAGCGGCATAGAGCGCGCCATTGCGAATATTGTGGCATGCGTGCGAAGGGCGCACCTGGCGCGCATCGCGGAGCACGTGCGGACGTGTCCGAAATGCGTTGACAAGCTCGTGGCGTTGCTAGATGGCAAGCGCGGCGCCCGCCCATTCATCTGCGGCGGCTTGGAAGGCTACGGGCCCATGGAGGGCCTGGACTTGGAGTTGTACGTTGGCTGCCAACGGAATGCCCCCACGCAATTATTTTGCAAGTTCTGCCGCCCGTCAAAGATAGAACAAGCGCACTTGATACCCCAGGAGGAGATCTTGGGCGTCGCTCCTCCCGGACCGGCCGCTGACGGCGTCTCCGCGCTGCGGCGCGCGATGAGCTGCTACGACCCCGATTTGCCGGGGCGCCCATTCGACGCGCACTCGCCGGGAGCCGAGGTGGACAAGGACTTGCTGGCGAAGTTCGAGAAGTCGTTGCTTCGGAGCTGGGGCGGTCGCGGCGACATGAAATCGCGCCCGGCGTGGATCAAAGGAAGCCGGCAACTTGCGCGCTGGCTGAGGAAACAGACGCCGGCTCGTGGGCCGCCCAGATTGGTCGCTGCGAGCAATGGCGCAAGCGCCCAGGGTGGGGCAAAGAAAGTTCGGCGCGGCCTTGCTTCTCGGGCGCCAGCCCGGAAGGCGGCCCAGGCGGGCAGAGGCCACAGGGGCGAGGCCGCGGGCATTTCGCGCCGATCAGGAAGAGGGAGCGCTGGCGGGGCTGTGGCCGCGGCACCGAAGCGGCCAGCTCCAGCCAGGTCGAAGAAGCGGCCGGCGGCGGCCGACATGGGCAGCAGCGCAAGCAGCGCCCACTCATTGAGGAGCCGCTGCAGGGGATGGCTTGCTCTGGACAGCAAGCAGGAGGAAGCTATCCAGGCGCGCGGCGTCGACGAACTCCACGGAAGTAACGAAGTCAGACGCTGCGCTGGAGGCATCGTGACAGCAGTGACATCGTGCGGCATGCTGGTGGACTGGGCGGAGCTCTTCCGGGGCGAGTCCATCGAGCTGCTGCATGCGTTCGCGCTGCGGCTTCACATGGACGGATGGCGACGCCCGAGGTTCTGCTCATGGCACGGGCCCCCCCCAATTCGGCCAGCGTGGAGGGGGGGGTCGAAGGGTCGAGGGATCGCGAAAGGGCGCGCCAGGGGGATGGAGAGGCGGATATGGAGGGGAGGGAGAGGAAGGAAAGGAGGGGGGGGGGGGGGCGGGGGGGAGATGGGCGAGGGGAGGGGAAAGGAAAGGGAAGAGAGATGGAGGAATGAAAACACGCATGCGCGGATGCATCTCTTGTCGGGAGTGGGCGGGGCACGGGCTGAGCAGGGCGCGCTGGCGAAGGCGTCGACCGGGCAGGATGGCCGCGAGCTGGGCTTCGTCAATGCGGCCCCGGGATGCGACAGGGCGCGCAAGCTTCTGCCACTTGCCCAGGTGAAAGAAACACAATATCTACCATGGGCGAAATCTTTCGCGGAGGAAGTGCGGATGGTGTTGGACAGGTTCCACCGGGACAACCGCGCTTGGCGTTTGAACAACATGCCAGAAGTGGACCCCCTGAGGCCAGATAATGCCAAGCTGTTGGAGAAGAAAAACACGGAGGCACGTGGGCAATTGAACTCTTGGATCAGCGGCAGGACACGGAATGGCCGAACCAATGGCTCGAGCGAGAAGCGGCATGCGAGCGCAGACGTGGCGAGGCGGGGCCCATGCAGCGCCAGACGAGTGGAGCACCTCAAGATGCGGGGACAGCTAGCAAGTAGGCGCCTAGGCCCGCACTGACACGGCGTGGCCAAGTGCATTGCGTGGACTTTGCGCATGCCAGCTGGTTTTACCTTCGACCCTTTTGGAGCGCGTGGCGCCCCGGACTGGAACTGTAGAGTTGCAGGTGCGTCGAGAGCAACAAAAAACATCAGAAGGAACATCGCTGTTATCGCACGCATAGCTGACGCCGCGCAGCCTGCATCGCATAGCTTGCACTACATGGCTGGCATCGCATAGCTCACGCCACGCAAATAGCGCAAAATACTTAGCCACCTTGCCTACGCAATATCGACTATACCGCATAGCTTACTCCGCTGGTCTTACACCACTAGCAATGCAAACAGAAGCAACTAGCACTGCCCGCCTCGGCGTCGACGCCACTAGCAGTGCAAACAAAAGCACGCGCATCGCCGCCATCGCCGAAGATCCCAACAACAGCAGTATCAAGCTGTCGCGGAACTCCCAGGGGGCGCTGCACGGCGCCGCGCGCCCAAGAAATTTCAGTGTGAACGACAACAGGTGCCATGCACCGGCTCGCGCTCAGTGTGATGTTCGGCTTGGCCTTCAGCGGGGTCTACGTTGCAGCGACTCCGAAGGCCCGCTTGTTACAAGCACCCACATTGACGAAAGGAAAGATTCGGACTATATACCGGATCATGGAGAACCAAAACCCATTCCCCGAGCAGGCAGCGCGGCGGGCAACGCTGCTCATGTGGGCTGTGGCCTCGGCACTGGGCAAGGCGACCTCTCTGCGCGCGTCGTGCGCGCGCGTCCACCTCGCGATTCTGGTGGCCACAACTCTCGGGGCAGTTCAACTCAAGCACGGTGGAGTCTTATCCCGACAATGCAATCTGCTCATGATCCAGCATGGCCCACCTGGGGATGGAAAGTCTGTTGCGCTGTGGTTGGACGTGCAAGTGCTGGCCTTCTTCGACATGATACGGGAGAGGCGAGCCAAGAAAAAAATACGAAGAGGCCGAGCAGAAACACAAGGAGGACCCAGATAACAATCCACAGCCGGCGAAAAAAGAACATGCTAAAGACACAATCTTCAACAAAGGGACGTTCATCGGCCTCGGGGACTTCATGCAGGCGCAAGGGGAGACCGCATTTCTTGTGCTACACGAAGGGAAAACATGGCCACCCCAGACCTTCGACAACGGCCCAGGCGGCGGCATCGACGACCTCAACCAAATTCACTATCATGACATGTACAAGAACCATCCTGGGAATGCCCAGAATCGTTTTCCCGCATTTGTGCGGAGCGGTCACGATGCACGTCGAAAAAATGTACGACCAGGCGCAGAAGTCCGACACCACCGCGGGCATTCTGCGTTTCCTGATCGGCATTTCTCAGCCGTTCTCACCATGAAGGAGTTGCGGCAGATTGTGAGAGAAGCTCACGCACGGTGGGGGTGATCACTCTGTTGCAGACAGGCCCCGCTTCGAATGCCAATCCTGCCCGTATCGCCGGATCGCAGGATCGCCGGGTCGCCAGGTCGCTAGGGTGCCGGGTCGCCAGGTCGCTGGGTCGCCGGGTCACCGGGTCGCCGCGTCGCCGGGTCGCCGGGTCGCCGGGTCGCCAGGGCGCCGGGACGCCGCGTCGCCGGGTCGCCGGGTCGCCGGGTCGCCGGGTCGCCGGGTCGCCGGGTCGCCGGATCGCCTGATCGCCGGAACGCCGGGTCGCCGGGTCGCCGGGATGCCGGGACCCGGGTCGCCGGGTCGCCGCGGGTCGCCGGGAGGCCGGGTCGCCAGGTTGCCGGGTCGCCAGGTCGCTGGGTCGCCGGGTCGCCAGGTCGCTGGGTCGCCGGATCGCCGGATCGCCGGATCGCCGGGTCGCCGGGTCGCAGGGTTGCCGGGTTGCCAGGATGCCAAGTTGCCGGGTCGTCGGGTCGCCGGGTCGCCGGGTTGCTGTGTGGCCGCGTCGCCGGGTCGCCGGGTCGCCGGGGCGCCGGGTCGCCCGGTCGCCGGGTCGCCGGGATGCCGGGTCGCCGGGTCGCCGGGTCGCCGGGTCGCCGGGATGCGGGGTCGCCGGGGGGGCGCTGGGACGCCGGGTCGCCGGGGCGCCAGGGCGCCGGGTCGCCGGGTCGCCGGGTCGCCGGGTCGCCGGGTCGCTGCATGGGTCGCCGGGAAACCGGGTCGCAGGGTCGCCGGGAGGCCGGGTCGCCGGGTCGCCGGGTCGCCGGGTCGCCGGGTCGCCGGGTCGCCGGGTCGCCGGGTCGCCGGGTCGCCGGGTCGCCGGGTCGCCGCCGGGTCGCCGGCCCTTGTGGAGTTCTCTCTGGACTTTTCTGCGGAGGGCGCCTCCGCGGCGGAGGCGGCGCGCCGCTTCGAGGCGCGGCGCCCGGTGGCCTCGCGCGCGGCGAGGGGCGTCGCGGCGCGACGGGGCCTGGCGGAGACGGCCAGGAATCAGGGCCGCCCATGGATCGGTTCTTCCGACGGGGGGGGCCTGCATATCGATTTTAAGCCGCCTTTGTCCGAGCATCCGCTTGGGGGGGGGCGAGCGAGCGCGGTGCAGCGCGTGCGCGCGCGCCGGGTCGAGGGCGCCAGAGCTCGGAATGCCCGTGGGATCGGGGGACTTGAATTAGAGAATCCGCGAGCCCCCGATCGCGGAGAAGGCTGCGTCGGCCGAGGCCCGGGTGGGCGTCCTCGGGTTTGCAAATTTCATGGCGCGCGCGCGTCGTCGTCGGAAAGCGGCGCGGCGCCTCAGCTACTCGCGCGCTCGCGCGCGTGGGCTTACCTCGATGATGGATTGGGAAATAAGGCTGCTTCTCGCCTGCGCGTTCACGCCTGCGCAGTAATAATCTGGGCCATGAGTTCCTGGCTCTCAAGGTTTGGGCCGCAGCGGCAGCGAGCGGCTCGCCCCTTGCGATTGCGGCGCGAGGTCGCCGAGGAGCACGGGGGACTGCGCGCCGCGTGGGTGCGACGTCGGACTGCGGTGAACGTTTGCGATCGGGCGGGGGGCAGCGTTGCGCGCCGCGTCGCCCAGGGATTGTTGCGCGAAGTTAGGATGAAGCAGAGTGCGCTGTTCGGCGAGTTGGCGGGGGCAGATCTGTGCGTCCTCGACTGGAGGGCCCGCGGTTCCCATGTGTTGATCGGCAGTTCCGTGCTCCCATGGCGCGCGTCCGCGGCAGGTGCTGGCGGAGTCCAAGCGCGCAGTGGCTGGCGAGGCCGTGGGCGTCGGCGCCGCGGCTGCGAGCGGCAAGGGCCCGGGGGCCTAGTCGGGCGCGCCTGCGATGGGCGGCGGCAAGGGCGGGGCGCGCCGCCCCTGGCGCCTCCCAAGCGCCAGGGCCGTAGCCCAGCGAGGCCGGCCATGCTTGCTAAGGGCGACACCAATGGCGAGACGCACTGGGCCAGCCAGCGGCGCGACTCGCACGCGACCCCTGAGAGCTCGGGGGAGTGGAAGTGGCGCGGCAGCCGCGGCGCGCGCCGTTGACTGCAGGCGCCGCCGCCCGCGCTCCTGCGCCCCCTGCGGCTCCCGCGCGCCCGGCCGCGCATGGCGGCGGCGGCGGCGACGAAAGCGGCGACTACTCGCCGCGGGAGCTGTTTGGGGGCTCCAATTGCGCGTCGGACGGCGATCGCGCCGATAATGGTGAAGATTGGGCATGGGCGAATGTCCGCGTGGATGCGTGGGCGGAGCGCATTGATGTCGGATGCGTCAGCGCCGAGGCACCGTCGCCCTAGTTTCGCATTCGCATCGAGCCTGTGCGCGGGGTCGGGGCAGATGGCTCCTCTGGCGCGCTTGGCATGGGTGAAATCGTTACCGCGAAGCGCTAAGTCAGGGTAGTTCCTTCGCGCTTTCCGCGAGGCTGCGGGCGAGCGCGATCGCATGATTGAGAGAGGGGTAGCGCTGCGGCGCGAGGCCGCCTGGTGTTCCTGGGAGCGCCGCAATATGATGGGTGCGCGTTGGCAGGGGCTGCCCCCGATGCGGGGGGCTGGCGCTTAGAACTGCGCGCGGCCTCCCCGCGCGCGCGGCAGGGTCGTGTTCGGGGGCTCCCGGCGCGCGTCCGACCTGTTCTGGGCCCGGACAAGAATCCGCGGCTGCGCCGTGCGGGCGCGCGCGCGAACGGCGGCGAGGGGGGGGGGGCGCTTTGTTCCCGTGGGAGATGCTCCGTGCGGCGTGATCGCCAGACTCGGTCCTCGCGGGGCATCTCGAGGCCGGGTTTCCTATCGCCGGGGCCAGCGAGGAGGCGTGCGAACCGTGGCTCGAGAGGGCTCCCTCCGACCAGTGGCGCTGCCGCGCATGGGCGGACGGGCTGCGTTCCCGGCCGAGGCTCGGGAGGGGGCGAGCCCGTCGCGCCGCGCCCGGCCAGGTTTGGGCGCCCGCGCCCCGCGAGGTCGGCGGCGGAGAGGCGGCGCGGGCCCCGCCGCGCGAGGCGGCCGCCAATTGCGTCCTGGCGCCCCGGCCCCCAGTGTGCGAGGGCTCAAATCCGACGGGGGTGCCCTGCGCAACACGCGGCTATTTCGGGTGATGGTCTCGCGGGGCTGACGCGCGGCGGATAGGTGCGATGCGTGGGTGATTTCTCCGCCAGCGGCGTCAGCGCGGCGTCGGCGGTGTCCGAGAAGATCAGGCGCGCGCCATGGACTCCTGTGGCGCGCTTCCGGAGCTCGCCCTGCGGGCGCGCCTGCGGGGCAGTGCGTGGCTGAGTAAAGATTGAATTGCTGGCGTTTTCAGAGCGTTGCCGCTGGCTCGCTGGCCCGCGCGGCGATCGGGGGTCGGCGGGTCGCATGCGCGCGACTCGACAGGGAGAGCGACCTGCGCCTCGCGGCAGCCGTTTCCGCTGATGCGAGCGCGGGCGGGCGCGTGCCACAGCTGCTGCGATGCCCGTTCGGGGCGGTCAGCTCCGTGAGAGTGGGGGCGCTTCGGGGCGGCGACCCAGGGCGGGGCGTTCGCGGCGCGGCTGCCCGCGCGCCTGCCAGCGCGATCGGCCAGCGGATGCCGGCAATGTTATTCCTCGCGTTGACGGGGCGGTGCGTAGACGAATTGTTTTTTGTGCCGACGCTGGCGACGAGATCGCCGGCCCGCGCTGGTCCGGGGCAGAGGGGGCCACTGTTCTGACGCGCGCGCTGATTGGAGACTTGCTCCGGTGGCAGCTCGACGAGGCCAAGCGCATCTCGGCGGCTGCCGCCGCGCCCGTTCTCGGGGCCGCGGTGGCCGCGCAGCGCGGGGAAGAGCGCCCCGAGACGCCGGTGGGGGCACTCCGGCGCGCGACGCGCGGCGGCGGGGCTCGCCCGTTTCGGCGCGCAGGAGCCATCGCTGGTCGCGTCGATTACGGAAGAGCGAAGGGTAAAGTGGATGAGCGAAATCATGGGCGCGCCGCGCCCTCCATGGTCTCCAAGCTGGCGGGGGAGCTGAGCCGGGGGGCAGCGCGGTCTTCGGCCGAGGATGTCGATGCCGCGTCGCGCCTCTTTACCGGCATGCGCGCCAGGGGAGCTGGCGCTTGGGTGCGCGAGCGAGGGCGGCGCTCCAACGGGGGGCGCGCTGCCTGCAGGGCGCGCTGAGGAAGGTTATTTCGTTGGGGCTGGCCGCGCCCCGGCCGCGAATCATTCCATGCTCCGATGCCGCGGGGCGCGGCAGGCGCGCGCGCGCGCTCGCGCGCGGGGCGAGCGAGCGAACGCTCGCACGCGCCGCGGGCTGGCCCGGGCGGCCGACGCGCCGAATAGGCATAATTTCGCGGTGGCCGATATTTCGAGGGATCTGCGCAGCTGGGTAAAACCCAGGCGCGCGCAGGCATGGCGTTCGATGCGTGCGCTCTTAAGGTTGCTCGTCGAATGCGCGGCGCGCGCGGGTGGCCGCGTGGGAGCTAGTTGCTGCGGTCTGCGCGCTGCGATATGCGTTCCAGCAGTGGCCGGGGGCGGAGTTCCTGCTGTTTGTGGATCGATTCGAAGGCGCGTCAGTCCGTTCGAGCGTCGACGCGCGCCGGGGCAGGGCGCCCGGGGGCCGGCGCGGCCCAGGTGCCCCTTGGAGCGTTGCGAAAGGGGTACCCAAGACAAGAGGATTACAACGCTCTCGTAACCGAGTTATGGCTGATGGCGGCCCAGGAGGCATATGTTTTCACCTGCTGGCGGGCGCCGTCGGCGCAAAACGTCGCCGATGCGCCGGCGAGGCTGGGGGGCAGAAGGCCGCGCAGCTAGCGGCAACGCGCGCGGTGGGTTTCCGCGGGGCGCCCTTGGGGCGGCCTGGGGGCGCCCCCTGGAGTTGCCCAGCGCGGAGACCAACCAGCCATGGATGGGGGGCGGCCGCGGCGTGGGCCCTCGCGGCTGGTCGATCGGTCGTCGCGCTGCCGCGCTTGCTTAGGCGCCCTTTGTGCCGTCGCTGCGCGCGCGCGTCAGGGGCGCAAGATGCCGCGCGTGCCTGGCCGGTCTCGGACGCATGCGCGAGCGACCTTGAGCGTCTTCTTGTTCAAGGGGGCGCCGTCGGGCCGGTGGACTTCACTGTTTTGGCGGTGGCCGATGCAAAAGCGATTTGGCCACCGTTGGCGCGGTAGTCTGATGATTTCGTCAGGAAATTCCCTTCCGCGGCGCTGTCTGCAATTCGCGGGGGGGGCGCCTCTTTCCTTGCGCGCCCATAGCAGGGGGGGCCGTTCTCCCGACCCCTGGTGGCGGTCACCCACCGACGTGCCACGATCGCCATCATCGTCGTCGCCATCAAAACTCTATAAATAATCGTCGCCCCGAGATCATCATTCGTGATCGTCACCATTACTCGTCAGCACTGTCACCACGGTTGAGATTGAACCCCAAGGTCACGCCCATTGTACACGTGCGAGCATATACAAACAAGACGACCAATCACACAACGAGCAAGGCACCCATCATAATATAGAACATATGGCAAATATCAACATAGACAATGCCGAGACACAGTATTCAACATAAGCAGCGTTGGCGTGCAAGTGCGGTGCAAGTGCTGCTGGAGCGCATGCCTGAACAGTGTCAGAGTGCAGTCAGTCACTTCTGCTAGTGCAACTCCTAAATGCGGTGGTTCAAAAGCTAGTGCCGAAAAATAAACGCCCCATCAAGTGCAAGTTCTGTCTGGGCAGCCGTAGTATGCCTTTGTGGCCGGGGGCAGTTCGACGCAGGATTGAGACTCTCTCTCTCTCTCTCTCTCTCTCTCTCTTTCTCTCTCTCTCTCTCTCTCTCTCTCTCTCTTTCTTTTTTATTTCTTTTTTCTTTCCTTTCGCCGCCGTGATGGCGCCGCTTGCCATGCCGCCCAAGGGGGCCAGGAAGGCCGCGAAGCCTGCTGGCGGCCGCGGCCGCGGCCGGGGTCGCGAGCCCCCCGCCGCTGTGCCCGAGACTTTGGAGCGGGGCGCCGACGCGCAGATTGGGCGCGCTGCCGACGACGACGAGAAAGGGCCTCCAGGGACAGAGGCGATGGAGGAGAGGCCGCGCGAGCGCGGCGCCAGGATCGGCACGCCTTTCCAGTCAGCTCACAGTGTCTCAGCGATGATGGGCGGGGGCCTTGCCGTCGACGACTCGGGGCCCGCTGGCGATGAGGGCAACGCCTGGGCGAGATCGCTGCAGTCCACGCGCGAAGCCAAGCAGATCCCACATGCGATGTTCATCAGCTCCATCGGAGTCACGCAGGACATGAACAACGCCTTGATGAGTCGCGTCGCGACAGCCGAGCAGAAGATCGTGAACCACCCAGATTTGGGGAACGTCGGCGCTGCCAGTCCGCTACCGCTGCCTTCGCGCGTGCGGATGGATCCTGCGATGGCGTCTGCGATTGCGCTGTTCGATGCTGACGTGTGCAACGCATGCCTGACCACTTCTAGCTCCTACGGCCCAGTTGGCTTTAATTTCTTCCAGCTGGACTTGCGCGCCAGCCCGACGAAACGAGCCCTCTCGAACATCAGCAAGCTGATCGCCTTGATCGGCGTAGTCTGTCAGAACGTTTTGACAGAACGTTTTGAACGGCAGTTTTCCGCAGACGTTCTCGCCGTCGCGGTCCCGTCCCGGAGTGTTCGGAGATGCTCGGCAGTTTGGTCATTGCTTCTCCCCCTGGGGTGATCTGGGCTGTCGCCCTCGGCGCGGCCGAGCTGCTCGAGGCTAGCCCCTCGCCGGACCAGCTGGCCATGCTGGGGCGCGCGCTGATCGCCTTCCCAGTCGCCTTCGAGGCTGTCGCTCCAGGACCTACTACTATCATTGCTACTGCTTCTACTCTTACTACCACTACTACCACTACCACTACTACTACTACTACTACTACTACTACTCTTACTCCTGCTCCTGCTCCTATTGTTACTACTAGCACTCGTATAATTATTATTAGTAGTAGTAGTCGTCGTCAGCGTAGTAGTAGTAGTCGTAGTAGTAAGTAGTAGTAGTAGTAGTAGTAGTAGTAGTAGTAGTAGTAGTAGTCGTAGTCGTAGTCGTAGTAGTGTTAGTAGTAGTAGTAGTACTACTACTACTACGACCACCCGCCCACTACCACTACTCTTACTACTCTTACTACTCTTACTACTCTTACTACTCTTACTACTCTTACTCTTACTCTTACCCTTACTACTACTACTACTACTATTACTACTACTTATTGCGACTACTACTACTACTACGACTACTACTATTACTACTACTACTACTATTACTACTACTATTATTACTAGTACTAGTACTTCTACTTCTGCTACTATTACTACTACTACTACTACTACTACTACTACTACTACTACTACTACTACTACTACTACTACTACTACTACTAACTACTACTACTACTACTACTACTACTACTGCTACTACTACTACTACTACTACTACTACTATTACTACTATCACCACTTCGACTTCCTTCTACGTATTTCCCACTTCACAGTGCCTACTACCTACTACCAACTGCATACTACTACTGTCTCCCTCAGGAGATGCCTCGTGCTGGGAGGCTCTTGGGTTTCGCGAGAACATCGCAGGCGAGGCCGTGACATGCACGGCCGCTCAGGGGTTCTTCGACATCATGGAGAGCAAGGGAGCGGTTGAAACCGACCAGGGGCGCGCGTTGGGCGCTTGGAAAGTGGCTAAGATGTGGGCCGAGAAGGTCGCTCTCGCACCAAATTCAGAGAAGATTTCGGAGGCGTGCTCCGACGCCTTCTTCGCCTCCGCGGGGGCCAGGATCATGAACAAAAGCGAGACTCAGACGATCAGGGTGGAGGCCGATTAGAATGGATTCGCGCCGTTCGACAGCATCTGCAGGTACGAGGTGGTGGTGGGGAGGGGTCAAATCGCCGAACCTGTTCACTGGTGCGCGGCTTGTTTGCTGGACCTGGTGGCCTTTAAGATGGCCGCGATCGGCGAGGTCAGCCTGCGCCAGCTGACGGGCCGCGAACTCCTGGGAGGGGGGGGGTGGCTGGACCTGCTGATTGGCAAGAACGGGCTCGGGCACGCGATCATCAGGAAGCTGCGTGACATAGGCCCCGATCCATCGACGATCAACGAGATGGAGACGTGGATCGGCGGTCGCGACGCCTGCCGTGACGTGGTCGGACACAATGCTGGCGAGAAGAGCGCGTCCTGGCGCGCTGCGCTGAGGCGGCCCTCCAAGTTGGCCGTCGCTCTGTTCGAGGATTCTGTTTCAAGGTTGACTTCGACTTGCAGATCGAACGGCAGAATGCCCAGGGCTCGCCGACAGGGGAAATTTTCGACAGGTCCCCAATGAAGGAGAATGTCGACGCCACCTGCGCGGCCTTGGTAACGGGGGGCGACGCGAAGCAATGCAGGCCCTCCTCGAGTCTCCCCGTTGCTCATTTCAGGGGTGCTCGCTGCGACCGCGCGGTCCAAGGGGCGCTGGCTGGCCTGGGGGCGAAGGATCAGCCGGGGGGTGAGATGCCGTCGAACGTAATCTTTTCCATTTTCGACGTCGGCGTCCGTCGTGGCGGGCGCAAGTTAGGCCAGCCCTTCCAGAGCGAGGATGAGGAGGCGCCCAAGAAGGATGGGCGCGCCCTGCTCCTGCAGACCACCGAGGAGCCCGTGAGGGATCATAGGGGCAATTACTCAGGCGTCTACGGGCTCCCCGCGGCGGAATTCTCAGGTTGCGGCTGTAGCTGAGGTTGTTTGAACCTCGCGTGCCGGATCGGCGGATTGGTCAGGTTGGGCCTGGACAGTCGAGGCGCCGCGGGGAAGCAATCGTGCGGTGGAGAAATAAAACGTGGGGCCGTTTTCGAGCCGCGAAGCTAGGATGTGCCAAGCTTTGGTGGCTCGATAACTACCTTGCACGTGGCCGTTCAGACGGGCAGTTTTCATTCGAGGTGTTTGCGCGCTTCATGTCAGCTTAGGCCCGAGGGGCGTGGAACAGCCTCGTGAAGCTGGGCAAGTATTTCAAGAACCACGACAGGTGTGGGGCCCAGCATGTGCGCCAGGAGTGGCCTCGGGAGTTCGCAGCGTGGACCAATACTGACTATGCTGGATGCAAGAGGACGCGCAAATCAACGTGACGGGGGCGCAGGTACGTGGGGATCGCATGTGATAGAGTCGTGGAGTTCTGCCAGGAATGTAGTGGCATTGCCATATGGAGAAGCAAGGTACCGCGGAATGGTGAGGGGTGGACCAGTAGCGCTTGGATTGCGAGCAGTTCTCAAAGACTTCGATGTTGATTCCAGTATCGTGTTACTGGGCGGTGCTAGTGCGGCCATTGCTATTGCGAGCGGGCGAGGACCAGGATGAGTCAGGCGCATCGAGGTTTGTCAGTTCTGGTGATGAGAGAAACTGCGAAGGGGGGAATATGACCCCATGTTAGCAGGGACGAGATGTCCATGCGCGTGCGAGGTACCAAGATACCAATTATCACGCTGTCTGTTGGATGCGCGAGCTGGCGCCTGTTACGGAGTGTTCGCTTACTCGATTTCTGGCTATCATCGCGTACCGTTTTGGCGCGGATATTTGAGCTCAGGATCGTTTGAGATCCAGGTGCTCGTCTACACGCACTGCCGAACATGTTAACAGTTATGGGTGATTCGACATTTTGCGACACCTAAAGATAGTGTATGGCGTGTTCGACGACCCCTGTGCATTTCTGCCGAAGTATTTCATAATTTTTGTTTTTGCCAGTTGCGCGTGTTTGCTCATTTCGTCTCTAACTCGACTTGCTGAGCTGTTGTTCTGGCTTAGTTGCGCTGCTGCCCACTTGATTCTTCTTTTTCCCCCCATACCCAGTAACATGTGTTGATCCTCGCATTCAAAGTGAGTTTCTTTTGTTTGTGGACACCCCGCGCAGGAGCACAAACACCCCTTCTCTTTTCACACACACACATGCACTCACGCACTCACATTAGCATCATAATTTTCAACATCATCATCATTTACATACTCGCATCCCCTCGAACACATTTATTCACTGCTGCCTCGTCAATGAGTGACTTGCGAGGAAATCTCAGGCGGGACCCCTCTCCCTATGGGGCCCGCAGCTCATGTTATTAATCCGAGCGGGTCATCGGAATCCTGTAGCCGTCGTGACTTTTGGGCCGTTGAGGCCTGAATATGGGGAAGTATCTGGCGGGAGCCTTGTGTGTGACTGCTGAGGACGTCTCAGGCGGGAACACCCTCACTATGGGGCCCGCGACTCATGTTATGAATCCGAGCAGGTCGTCGGAATTGTCGTCATTTTTTTCAAGCTTGAGTATGGAGCAAGTCTCAGGCAGGAACCTCGTCTGTGAGTGACTTGCGGGGAAGTCTCAGGCGGGACCCCCCCTCCGTATGGGGTCCGCAGCTCATGTTACTAATCCGAGCGGGTCATCGTAACTGTCGTCACTTTCAGCGTTACCGAGCTTGAGTATGGCGGACAATCCAGGCTGGAACCTCTTTGGGCCTCTTCCTGTTTGGGTCCAGGAAGTCTCAGGCGGGAACTTCGTTTGTGAGTGTATTGCCGGGAAATCTCAGGCAGGACCCACGTCCCTATGGGGCCCGCAACCAGTGAACCACAGAACCGAACCACGAACCACAGAACGAACCGTTGGAGAACCGACGGAACCGGAACCCGTCAGAAACCCGACGTGAACCGAAACCAAACCGAACCGGAGTCGGTGGAACCGAACCGGGCCAGAACCGGGAACCGAACCGGGAACCTGTCGTGGAGGTGGACCCTTGGGAACTGCCCGATGCGAGCGCCCACCCTTACGCTAGGTCCATCCCACCCGCTCCCAGCTCCTCCCCTGCGCCCCCTTGTTTCCTCGTCCTGTTTGCTGCTTGTCCAGGACCGAACTGGGGACGGAAGGGCGGCGGAATAGCTCAAATCACATGTTTGGACGGCTCGAAAATGCGTTTTGGGCTTCCAGGTGGTTTTCGGAGCTTCCAAGGCTGCTCTGGGGATGGCAGGGCGGCGAAAAAACGCTCAAATTGTATTTTTGGACGGTTCGAAAATGCGTTTTGGGCCTCCAGGTGGTTTTCGGAGCCTCCAGGGCTGCACTGGTGACGGAAGGGCGGCAGAAAAGCTCAAGTCGCATTTTTGGTTCCGGTTCTGTCGGTTCTCCCTCGGTCGGTTCGGTTCTGTGGTTCGTGGTTCGGTTCTGTGTTTCACTGGAGGAAGTCTCAGGCGGCCTGGCCCGCTGGGTTGCCCCCGACGGCTTCGCGATGTCGCTGTCGGAGCACGCGTTTTGGGGCATATTGGGACCCTCTTGGGGCTCTCCTGGGGTCAGCTTGGGGTCATCTTGGGGTCCTCTTGGGGTCCTCTTGGGGCCTTCTTGGGGCCCTGTTGGGATTCTCTTGGGGGGTCCTGGGAGGCCTCTTGGGGCCGTCTTTGGCCGCATTGATCAAAAAGATGGGTGATCTTAATTCCCATCGCCCCCTCGGAGGCTCAAACATGCCGTCTTGGGGCCCTCTTGGGCCGGTCTTGGAGCGCTCTTGGGCTCTCTTGGGGCCGTCTTGGGGCCCTCTTGGACCCCTCTTGGGGCTATCTTGGGCCGTCTTGGGACCATCTTGAGGCCTCAAGAGCCCATCGGAGGCGAAAAAGCGAGAAGGCAAACAACATTGATTTTCCTGAGGTTTTTGAAGGATTTTGGCCTCTTCGGGGGGTCCTTGGAGGCCTCGGAGGGCACTTGAAACCGTCTTGGGGCCGTCTTGAGGCCTCTTGGACGTGCGTCGGAGGCTATCTTGACCCATCTACCGCTATCTTCGGCGAGGGCGCCGAGGACAATCTACACGCGCGCCCCTGCCAGGAGCAAGGAGGGGTGCACGAGGAGAACAGGCGGGGTGGATGTGAGGATGGGGAGGAGGGGGAGGTGGAAGAAGAGAGGGACCATGATGCGGACGAGGAGGAATATGAGGAGAAGGAGGAAGAGGAGGAAGCGAGGGAAGGAGGAGGAAGAGGAGCAGGAAGAGGCGGAGGAGGAATCTGAGAATACACGCAACGGGTAGGACGAGAAGGAACGCGCAGAGGAGAAGGAGGCAAAGGAGGAGGAGGAAAACGCAGAGGGCGGAAGGAAGGCCTCCGCCAGTCGAGGAAGAAAAGGGCGAGGAGCAATCTACAAATATTTTCATGCGGGGTCTTACCGTCGGAGTAATTTATAGTTCACCCGTCTCCAAAGTCAGCTTATGAGCAGACGGAAAGGGTTTTGTCTTATAGCGTGCTGGTCGTGTGTGTAGAATTTGTTTTGGATTTGTATAGAGAACGTTGTTTCGGAATTCCAGCGGTGCATGTTGGTTGTTGGCCGCAAGGCTCCTACTAGATGTTCAGAAGGAGGAGAGAAAGCAGGCGAAGGCAGAGTACATGGGGCAAGGGGGAGTGACGAAAGTTGAGAGACGGAGATGTGTGTGGATGATGACAACAAAGAGGGAGGGGCAAGTCCTTTTGGGGGAGACGGGAATAAGAGTAGTGAGCGGGGAGAAGCCAGCATCGCACAATGGTGACTTAATAAAGGGATGGCTGTCACGAGAACTTTGCATGAATGGCTTCTGACTCCCTGCCAGGAGCAAGGAGGGGTGCACGAGGAGAACAGGCGGGGTGGATGTGAGGATGGGGAGGAGGGGGAGGTGGAAGAAGAGAGGGACCATGATGCGGACGAGGAGGAATATGAGGAGAAGGAGGAAGAGGAGGAAGCGAGGGAAGGAGGAGGAAGAGGAGGAGGAAGAGGCGGAGGAGGAATCTGAGAATACACGCAACGGGTAGGACGAGAAGGAACGCGCAGAGGAGAAGGAGGCAAAGGAGGAGGAGGAGGAGAACGCAGAGGGCGGAAGGAAGGCCTCCGCCAGTCGAGGAAGAAAAGGGCGAGGAGCAATCTACAAATATTTTCATGCGGGGTCTTACCGTCGGAGTAATTTATAGTTCATCCGTCTCCAAAGTCAGCTTATGAGCAGACGGAAAGGGTTTTGTCTTATAGCGTGCTGGTCGTGTGTGTAGGATTTGTTTTGGATTTGTATAGAGAACGTTGTTTCGGAATTCCAGCGGTGCATGTTGGTTGTTGGCCGCAAGGCTCCTACTAGATGTTCAGAAGGAGGAGAGAAAGCAGGCGAAGGCAGAGTACATGGGGCAAGGGGAAGTGACGAAAGTTGAGAGACGGAGATGTGTGTGGATGAGGGCAACAAAGAGGGAGGGGCAAGTCCTTTTGGGGGAGACGGGAATAAGAGTAGTGAGCGGGGAGAAGCCAGCATCGCACAATGGTGACTTAATAAAGGGATGGCTGTCACGAGAACTTTGCATGAATGGCTTCTGACTCCCTGCCAGGAGCAAGGAGGGGTGCACGAGGAGAACAGGCGGGGTGGATGTGAGGATGGGGAGGAGGGGGAGGTGGAATAAGAGAGGGACCATGATGCGGACGAGGAGGAATATGAGGAGAAGGAGGAAGAGGAGGAAGCGAGGGAAGGAGGAGGAAGAGGAGGAGGACGAGGCGGAGGAGGAATCTGAGAATACACGCAACGGGTAGGACGAGAAGGAACGCGCAGAGGAGAAGGAGGCAAAGGAGGAGGAGGAGGAGAACGCAGAGGGCGGAAGGAAGGCCTCCGCTAGTCGAGGAAGAAAAGGGCGAGGAGCAATCTACAAATATTTTCATGCGGGGTCTTACCGTCGGAGTAATTTATAGTTCATCCGTCTCCAAAGTCAGCTTATGAGCAGACGGAAAGGGTTTTGTCTTATAGCGTGCTGGTCGTGTGTGTAGGATTTGTTTTGGATTTGTATAGAGAACGTTGTTTCGGAATTCCAGCGGTGCATGTTGGTTGTTGGCCGCAAGGCTCCTACTAGATGTTCAGAAGGAGGAGAGAAAGCAGGCGAAGGCAGAGTACATGGGGCAAGGGGGAGTGACGAAAGTTGAGAGACGGAGATGTGTGTGGATGAGGGCAACAAAGAGGGAGGGGCAAGTCCTTTTGGGGGAGACGGGAATAAGAGTAGTGAGCGGGGAGAAGCCAGCATCGCACAATGGTGACTTAATAAAGGGATGGCTGTCACGAGAACTTTGCATGAATGGCTTCTGACTCCCTGCCAGGAGCAAGGAGGGGTGCACGAGGAGAACAGGCGGGGTGGATGTGAGGATGGGGAGGAGGGGGAGGTGGAAGAAGAGAGGGACCATGATGCGGACGAGGAGGAATATGAGGAGAAGGAGGAAGAGGAGGAAGCGAGGGAAGGAGGAGGAAGAGGGGGAGGAAGAGGTGGAGGAGGAATCTGAGAATACACGCAACGGGTAGGACGAGAAGGAACGCGCAGAGGAGAAGGAGGCAAAGGAGGAGGAGGAGAACGCAGAGGGCGGAAGGAAGGCCTCCGCCAGTCGAGGAAGAAAAGGGCGAGGCGCAATCTACAAATATTTTCATGCGGGGTCTTACCGTCGGAGTAATTTGTAGTGCATCCGTCTCCAAAGTCAGCTTATGAGCAGACGGAAAGGGTTTTGTCTTATAGCGTGCTGGTCGTGTGTGTAGGATTTGTTTTGGATTTGTATAGAGAACGTTGTTTCGGAATTCCAGCGGTGCATGTTGGTTGTTGGCCGCAAGGCTCCTACTAGATGTTCAGAAGGAGGAGAGAAAGCAGGCGAAGGCAGAGTACATGGGGCAAGGGGGAGTGACGAAAGTTGAGAGACGGAGATGTGTGTGGATGAGGGCAACAAAGAGGGAGGGGCAAGTCCTTTTGGGGGAGACGGGAATAAGAGTAGTGAGCGGGGAGAAGCCAGCATCGCACAATGGTGACTTAATAAAGGGATGGCTGTCACGAGAACTTTGCATGAATGGCTTCTGACTCCCTGCCAGGAGCAAGGAGGGGTGCACGAGGAGAACAGGCGGGGTGGATGTGAGGATGGGGAGGAGGGGGAGGTGGAAGAAGAGAGGGACCATGATGCGGACGAGGAGGAATATGAGGAGAAGGAGGAAGAGGAGGAAGCGAGGGAAGGAGGAGGAAGAGGAGGAGGAAGAGGCGGAGGAGGAATCTGATAATACACGCAACGGGTAGGACGAGAAGGAACGCGCAGAGGAGAAGGAGGCAAAGGAGGAGGAGGAGAACGCAGAGGGCGGAAGGAAGGCCTCCGCCAGTCGAGGAAGAAAAGGGCGAGGAGCAATCTACAACTATTTTCATGCGGGGTCTTACCGTCGGAGTAATTTATAGTTAATCCGTCTCCAAAGTCAGCTTATGAGCAGACGGAACGGGTTTTGTTTTATAGCGTGCTGGTCGTGTGTGTAGGATTTGTATAGAGAACGGTGTTTCGGACTTCCAGCGGTGCATGTTGGTTGTTGGCCGCAAGGCTCCTACTAGATGTTCAGAATGAGGGGAGAAAGCAGGCGAAGGCAGAGTACATGGGGCAAGGGGGAGTGACGAAAGTTGAGAGACGGAGATGTGTGTGGATGAGGGCAACAAAGAGGGAGGGGCAAGTCCTTTGGGGGGAGACGGGAATAAGAGTAGTGAACGGGGAGAAGCCAGCATCGCACAATGGTGACTTAATAAAGGGATGGCTGTCACGAGAACTTTGCATGAATGGTTTCTGACTCCCTGCCAGGAGCAAGGAGGGGTGCACGAGGAGAACAGGCGGGGTGGATGTGAGGATGGGGAGGAGGGGGAGGTGGGGGAGGTGAGAAGAGAGGGACCATGATTGGCGGACGAGGATGAAAGATGAGGAGAATGAGGACGATGAGGAAGCGAGGGTAAGGGAGGAGGAAGAGGAGAGGAAGAGGCGGGAGGAGGAATATGAGAATAACGCAAAGGGTTAGACGAGAAGGAACGCGCAGAGGAGAAGGAGGCAAAGGAGGAGGGTGGAGACGCAGGGGGCGGAAGGAAGGCCCTCGGCCAGTCGAGGAAGAAGAGGGCGAGGAGCAATCTACAAATATTTTCATGCGGGGTCTTACCGTCGGAGTAATTTATAGTTCATCCGTCTCCAAAGTCAGCTTATGAGCAGACGGAAAGGGTTTTGTCTTATAGCGTGCTGGTCGTGTGTGTAGGATTTGTTTTGGATTTGTATAGAGAACGTTGTTTCGGAATTCCAGCGGTGCATGTTGGTTGTTGGCCGCAAGGCTCCTACTAGATGTTCAGAAGGAGGAGAGAAAGCAGGCGAAGGCAGAGTACATGGGGCAAGGGGGAGTGACGAAAGTTGAGAGACGGAGATGTGTGTGGATGAGGGCAACACAGAGGGAGGGGCAAGTCCTGTGGGGGGAGACGGGAATAAGAGTAGTGAGCGGGGAGAAGCCAGCATCGCACAATGGTGACTTAATAAAGGGATGGCTGTCACGAGAACTTTGCATGAACGGCTTCTGACTCCCTACCAGGAGCAAGGAGGGGTGCACGAGGAGAACAGGCGGGGTGGATGTGAGGATGGGGAGGAGGGGGAGGTGGAAGAAGAGAGGGACCATGATGCGGACGAGGAGGAATATGAGGAGAAGGAGGAAGAGGAGGAAGCGAGGGAAGGAGGAGGAAGAGGAGGAGGAAGAGGCGGAGGAGGAATATGAGAATACACGCAACGGGTAGGACGAGAAGGAACGCGCAGAGGAGAAGGAGGCAACGGAGGAGGAGGAGAACGCAGAGGGCGGAAGGAAGGCCTCCGCCAGTCGAGGAAGAAAAGGGCGAGGAGCAATCTACAAATATTTTCATGCGGGGTCTTACCGTCGGAGTAATTTATAGTTCATCCGTCTCCAAAGTCAGCTTATGAGCAGACGGAAAGGGTTTTGTCTTATAGCGTGCTGGTCGTGTGTGTAGGATTTGTTTTGGATTTGTATAGAGAACGGTGTTTCGGAATTCCAGTGGTGCATGTTGGTTGTTGGCCGCAAGGCTCCGTTCAGAAGGAGGAGAGAAAGCAGGCGAAGGCAGAGTACATGGGGCAAGGGGGAGTGACGAAAGTTGAGAGACGGAGATGTGTGTGGATGAGGGCAACACAGAGGGAGGGGCAAGTCCTTTTGGGGGAGACGGGAATAAGAGTAGTGAGCGGGGAGAAGCCAGCATCGCACAATGGTGACTTAATAAAGGGATGACTGTCACGAGAACTTTGCATGAATGGCTTCTGACTCTGTTAAAGGTACCTCATTTTTTCACCCATCAGGCAACAACGTGCTGTACATCTCTGCGCAGAACCGAAAACGGCAAGCGTGAGACTATCAGGTCCTAGTTGTCTCTGGACCCGAATTTGTTTGCCGATCCTGACTGACACTGCTGACAGGGCGTGGGGAGGATGTGGCGAGGAGTGGAAAGAGGATTGGACATGAAAGGATATAGCGGCACAGGAATTCAGGGGGGAGGGGGGGTGGGGGAACCGAAAAAGGTGTGATGTGAGGAGGTTAGTGGAAGGGAAGGGAGGAGGACTGGAAGAAGGAGGTGTTGCTTCCAGTGCCTCGTGTTTTCCGTTCCCCATGCTTGTCACGCGCTCATGCGGAGCTGCGATTCTGTTTCTTCCATTCGGGCAGATGTTGCTGCACGCGGGATTCCACTGCCTACGATAGATCCGTACCCCAGTCGTCCCATTACAGCAATATGGCTTCCAGTTATTTGCCCTTGGGTTCCTTCCGTGACTTCTCCCCTCTTTCTTTTTTCTCTAGCCCGCCTGTCCCCATCCCTGCTTCCACCTCTGGACCTCTGCCCCCGTATATTGCTGTGTGTATATATATATATATACATACCTATCTATATATCTATATATCTATAGATATACGTATATGCCTCGGGGTTCTTGTCCGTGAATCTCTCTCTGTCCGCGCCTGATTTTCCTGTCTCTGGCCGCTCTGGTCGTATACTGTCTGCGTTTTTGAGCCCCTGTCTTCGGGATGCGAGAGCTGTCCATGCACACCAATCATGGACTCCGGATCGGTGTGTTTGTGTGTGTGTGTGTATTTTCGCTGGCCCCTTGTCGTCTTAATTCTGGCAGGCGTGCGGCCTGTCCTGCATCATGTGAGTCGTCTTGCTTTTGTCCGGCTTTGCTCTAGCCAGGCTGTATTATTGATCGGCTGACGGCTTTTTGCTCAGCCCGCTCAAAAGTGTGTGTGTGTGTGTGTGTGTGTGTGTGTGTGTGTTTGTGTGTTTGTGTTCGTGTGTGTGTGTGTGGGTATTTCGAAAAAAGGCGCTGTTCAGACTCTGGGGCGCCCCCAGATTCTGGGGGTAGCTCCGAATGCGTCTCGTCGGCATCACTTCCCCGCTCCTCCCCTTCATCGTCCTGGTCCTCCTCGCTCTTCCTCTTCCTACCCCCTCTCCGCGTGTTTCTCCTCCTCCTCCTCCTCCGCTTCCTCCTGTCCTTGTGCCACTATTATTGGTAAGGCCTTACGGCCAGTGCCGCCGACCCTGGAGACGACGACGATGAATGCGAGGAGGAGGAGGAGGAAGAGGAGGGGGATTAAGGTGGAAGGGAGCAGGAGGAGGCGAAGGAGATGTTCCCCATGTAGGCCGAGGCAGTCGTAGCAGAGACGAACAGGGAGCCTTGTGGCCTACGGCCCTTCCCGCCCCCGTGCTGGGGTTATGGTTGAAAGGCGTCTTGGATGTTTTCGGGCCTGTTTGGGCCTCTGTTGGTCCTCTTGGGGGTCTCTTGTGGGCCTTTTTGGGCCCCTTGATGGGCTTTTGGGGCCTTCTGGGGGTTTCTTGGGGCGGGAAGCTCGAAATGTCGCTTCGTGGTCGTCTTCTTGGGCCTGCTTGGGGCCTTCTCGGCGCGTCGTGGCGTTTTTTGGGGCTCCGGGACGCCCGGGGGCGGATGCGTATCTGATCCCCCCCCGTGGGGCCCCCAGGACCTCCCCGGGACCCCCCTCCCCTCGGCGGGGGAGGGGTCAACGGGAAGGGGCTTCCCTTCGACTTAAGTACGACGTTGCTACTGTTTTCTCTCGCTGGTAGGCTTGAAGAGAAGGGTGCAGGGAAAAGGGGCTACGGAGACG
>CAUYUJ010013313.1:32884-118466 GCA_963575745.1 Prorocentrum cordatum
GGCGGCGCGAGAGCGCGAAGTTATTCGCGCTTCGCGGAGCGCGAAGCGCGAAGTTGGGATCCCTTGGATACCTGGGCCGTCGATCCTCGAGCCTCGACCGTCGGAGCTGAGTCCGAGGGTCAAGGTTCTTCCCTCGGGGTGGCGCGTCGTCCCGGATCCGTTTCTGAAGGCTCCGAATCCAGAAGCGGTCCCCTCGAGGCCGACAATTGCGAAACAATTGTTCGGTCGGGAGTTTCCCCGAATCGGTTGCCCTGACAACTGGATTGGTCAGACGTCGAACAACACCCCGAAACATCCAGACAACTTCGATCGAACATCGACGGAACCCCCAGTGATTATGAGGGCCTCCCCCGGGGCAATTTTGAAAACCTGGGTTTTTCTTTGGCGGCCCCATGGCGCGAAAACAGCTCCTGGGCGTCGAGCGCGACGAAGTGCCGAAAACTATGGGAGGGTCTCAGGGATGGCGCGATGATCGAGGGCGGGGGGTAGGGGAAGTGGGGGCGCAGCGTCATTCTGTGCACTGGAAGGGAGGAGGAGGAGAGGGATTGCAGACGGGAGGGGGACTGCGGATTTTGGGGGAGAGGGCGGAGGATCGAGGATCGGTGGAGGATCGAGGGCGAGAGGGGGAGATCGAAGCCGACTTCTCCCCCCTCTTCCCTCCCAGCGGCCCCGCCTCGGAGGCTCGCCAGGGCGCGGATGGCCACAGCGTCGCGGGCGGGCGCGGCCTCGCCGTGCGCCGCCCCCCGCGACGGGCGCGGGGAGGACGGGGGATAGGGCGAAGAGGGCCCCGGGGAGAAGGCAGAGGAACAATTCAGGCACGGGGACAGGAGGATGAGGAGGAGGAGGAGGAGGAGGAGGAGGAGGAGGAGGAGGAGGAGGATGGCGGGGAGAAACACGCGGGGAGGAAATCGGAAGAGGAGCGGGGGAGAGGACCAGGGCGACAAAGGGGAGGGGGCGGGGATGAATGAAGGAAGGTGCCGACGAGACGCAGTTGGGGCAACCCCCAGAGTCTGGGGGCGCCCGAGAGTCTGAACGGCACCTTTTTCATATTGTGTGTGTGTGTGTGTGTGTGTGTGCGTGTGCGTGTGTGCGCGTGTGTGTGTGTGTGTGTGTGTGTGTGTGTGTGTGTGTGTGTGTGTGTGTGTGTGTGTCGTGCGTGCGTGCGTGCGTGCGTGCGTGCGTGCGTGCGTGCGTGCGTGCGTGCGTGCGTGCGTGCGTGCGTGCGTGCGTGGGGTGGTGTGTGTATGTGTGCCGTCGTGCGTGTGCGTCGTTGCGGCGTGTGTGCGTTTCGTGTTGTGTGCTGTGTTCTGTGTGCGTGTCGTGCTTGAGGTGTTGTGTGTTGGGGTGTGTGTGTGTGTGTTGTGTGTGTTTGTGTGCTCTGTGTGGTGTGCGGTGCTTTGTGTTGTGTGTGTGTGTGTGTGTGCGTGTGCGTGTGCGTGTGCGTGTGTGTGTGTGTGTGTCCTTCGGGTTCTCCCGCAACCGCCCTGCGTCTCCTCCTCCTCCCCTCGTGCATCGCGGTCTAATTCGTGGTCGTTTGTCCTGCAAGCGCCGTATTCGACAGCGAAGTTGTGCCTGCCTAGCCGCCGACGTAAAAAGTGTGTGTCTTTCGGGCTGCCTGCTCAGGGTTCGTTTCCCTCTTGGTCTGGTGGCTGGCCCAGGTTCCCACGCCGGATAGGGCTCCGCCTCGGGCGGCTGCCGTTGCCGTTTCTTTCTGCGCCTCGCTTGTCGGTTGGGCTCGTGCTGCTGCGTCTCCCCTTTCCCCTGCTTTTCCGCCCCCCCCCCTTTCCCCCGTCTTCGGTGTCACCCCTACATATGAATATGATGCGTGCGCCGCCCCCCCAGGGGCGACGCGCGCACCGAGGATTCTTAAAGTAAATGCGTCGTGTGGGCGCTTGCCGCTCGGGAAACGATATGCTACAATATAGATGTACTATGTGTTCGGATAGGACGCGCGCCTCCGAGGAGGACACATCGTGCTGGTATGTCCTTTTGCGTCCCACATCTGTCTCCTCACGGCTGCCCCCCCCCTGACTCCCCCATGGGGGATTCCGCGTTTCTCCGCCGCGCCGCGTAAGCCGGGCCAACGTTCGCGTTTCTCGGGCTCTTCCTACACCGCGCTGCCGCGGGTGGGGCCGCGGCGGCTTGTGTGTATGTTAATGTTAGTCTATGTCTGTAATTCTGCAATAAGTTAGTCGTATATATTTATGTATATATACATTTGCTTGCGTATGTGCCATTTGTTTGTAATGTATTTATGTTTGTGTGTCTATACATATATATATATATATATAACTTGCATATACATATATCTACATATGTGTATATGAATGTTTCTCCCTATATATAACTTTGTGTGCATGATGTATGTATGCATGTATGTGTGTATGCATTGTTCGGTGCATGGCATATATATATATGTATCGCTGTATACATGCTTCCCCTTGACCAAGCCAGGAGGGCGTATTCTTCCACTCCGGGCCACGCACGGTTTGGTGTGTGCGTATAACTGGCGTCCTTTTGTGTTCACTCCTGTCAGTTCTTCGCGCCGACGGTGCAGCTGAAGGGCTGGAGCTTCGGTTGCCTTGCGCGTGAAGGAATCAAGTTGGCCGATGGCGCGGACTGAGCTGTGTGCGGCGTCCCTTTCTTTTGACGCGCGCTTCCCCTGCGAACTTGCGGGACACTCGAAGAACCCAAATTGGTCTGAACACGAATTTTCGCAAGAAGTTCCCGCACCGACCCCAGAAATCTGAGCGGACCTCCGAAAGTTTGTGTTCATTCCGTTGCTCGTGCCTCTATGCATGTGCTCTCGTCCCGTGGACACCCGCCGTGCCCCTCGCAGTTCCGTTTCGAGGGCGGGACGGTCCGATTCTGTTAGAGAGGAGGGCACGGAAGGGTCGGATTTTCGTTCAACGCTTACAAGAAGCCACTTGCTTTTCGGAAGGGTATCCAGGGTTTCGCTCCGAGAGCTGCGCGGTGGCTTCCCGCAGCCGTCGAAGGAGCTGCTGCGTTCAGGGTGCTCAGGGTTTCCCCTCAGATATACCTTGCGCGCGGGTTTTCAGGGTTGGGTTTTTTGCGAGGGCTTCTTGCGGCCGCACCCATATTGTATTTGCTACAGGCGATTGCGACAGCTTGCCTCCAGGGCTGGGGATGTCTTTCGCATGGGCAGACGGGGTCAGGAACGAGGGCGGACCAGCTCCCCGAGGCCCCTGCAGGCGGTCCCCCTGCCGAGGAAGGGTCGCAGAGTGCCTCGAGACCATCGGGGGCGGCAAAGAAGGCGGTGATGACTGGGGGGGGTGGATATCATGGCGTGGGCCATGATATTTCCCCAGATTTCATGGCGCCTCTTCTTGTTTCATTACGTCCCTGGCCCCCCCCCCCCCGCTGGGCCGCGCGCGTGCCGCCGGTCATGATTTGCACCCCCCCTCTTGGGCACCCCCCTCTTGGCCGCTCCCGAGACAAGGTGTAGGAGGAGTGGGGCCTTCCAAAGAGTACTGGCAGCTGGAATTTGGAACACCAACCTCCAAAGTTCTGTGACCCCTGCGCTCCGTCCTCTCGGATATGTTCTCGGCAATAGCCTGGGGCGTCCGGGAGTGGGCTGAGAACTAGGGGAGGGGGGGCATCCCCCCAGATTTCATGGCCCCCTCTCTTTCTTTCAACACGTCCCCTGCCCCCCCCCCCTCTTGGCATCGCTCGGACGTGTGCATTTTTCCTTCGGCGAGGACCATCGAGGAGCATCCTTGATCATCTGGCGAAAAACCACGCACGAAACCGAGCAATAATACAGGGAGTGGATGTCCGAGTGATGGCCAGCCTCGGGCCGCGCGCGTGCCCCAGGCCATGACTTGCGAACCCCCTCTTCGACGCTCCCCTTCTCGGGCTCCCCCGCGGCAGGGAGCAGCGGCTCCCCTAGGGGAACAAAAAGTGGCATAAACATAAAATCTCGGAGGTCCGCGCGGATTTCTCGGATCGGCGCTGGGGCCACCCGGCGGCGCCTCCGGCGCCGCCCCTGGCGCGCTCCGCGCGCCAGGGAGGGGGGTCCAGCGCCGATCCGAGAAAGCCGCGCGGACCTCCGAGTTTTTATGTTTATGCCACTTTTTGTTCCCCTATCCCCTCTCTCCTGCAGTTCCGTCGGGTGACCCCTCACGCCTGCAGCGGCGGACGTGTCCAGCCGCGCTGCCGCGCGGCTCCGCCCCTTTGCGCCGGGGTGCGTGCCCGGCGGAGGTGGTGGGTCGGAGCGTACAGTCGGCCCGGGTTAGTAGGTCGGCCCTGCCGGCTCAGGGAACCCCTGTGTCCTGTGCTTCGCGACACGTGCCTTCTTTCACTCCTATGTCGATGTGGCCCTCGGAAGGGTCTTGTGTCCTCTCGCGTGTCCTGTCCAATCAAGGCCGACTGTACAGACAAGACGCCGAAGTGAGGACCACTTTGGGGCTCAGGAGGGGCCTTTCGTCCTCGGGGCTTTTCTCACATCTCCGCTGTTGGAGCCCGCTCGTGGCCGGGGCTCGCCGTGGCCAGGAGAGGCCTTCGTGCAGGATCTGGCGCCCCGTATGGTGGCGCGGCGGCTGCAGGGAAGGGGCGGTGGTGGTGGCCGGTTGGGCCCATGGAGTGTTGCACCCGCGGTCTTGATTCCTCTCGCTCCGTAGGGGTGCAAGTCCAGAGCGCGTGGAAAGTCCGGGCGTTGTGACCGAGTTTTGTGGCAGCAGGAGGAGGGCGGAGGAGGAGGAGGGAGGAGGAGGAGGAGGGGGAGGAGGAGGAGGGGGAGGAATTTTTGAAGGTCTCTTGGGGCCTGTTGGGGACTGAGAAGCATCCAGGCCCGTCTTTGATAATTTCATAACCTCGTGAAACACATTTTTTTTTTTGGGGGGGGGGAGAGGAACACACATGACATAAACATGCATTTCGGAGTTCCGCGCGGATTCTTTGGATCTGCGCTGGACCCCTGGCGGCGCTTCCGGCGCCGCGCGTTGTTCATTCCGCGCGCCAGGAAGGGGTCCAGCGCATATCCAAGAAGTCCGCGCGGAGCTCCGAGAGTTTCTGTTCATGCAAGTTGTTATTCAGTCGTTACTGCACGCTCCCTGCCGCCGTCGATGTACATATAACCGCATGCGCAGACATCGAGTTGACTGCAGCTATTTCGGTTCGGAGAGAAAAGTTCCGCGCGCGGCCCCCGCGCGCGTTATCATAGTACAACATACTTTCCTTACCCTACTCTTAACCGGATACTTACGTTCCTTTTACGGCCCGCAATGTCCTTGGACCCACTAGCATGGACCCCAGCATTGGGAACGACCTTACTTGACGATTTGGGCCCCTATGGGCCTAAGTTGAGTAAGGATGGGTTATCAGCCGAAAGCTTTGGGTTAAGGATGATCGACAATGTCGATCGATTTGGGGCGAGCATGAACACCTCCCTGAATATGGAAAAGAACCAGGGAGGTGGTTCCAGTCCCAGAGAAGCGGGAAAGTATCAGGAACGAGTCGACGGACCAAAGCAGTCGACCTCTCCGCGCATCCGAGAAACAAAAGAGACGATGTTGCAGAATATCGATTCGCCCGAACGACCGGTGTCCCCCACCGAACGGGATGACGTGGCCATCGCGAAGCTGGTGATGAAGAGCCCTTTCGCCATCATACGAGATGCTTCACCAGCCGGCGGTGCGGTGGGAAAGGATGGCGCCCCCGTCAACCGAGGGCGACAGGATACTCCTGTTCCAGAAGACGACTCTGGAAAAGATGATGAATGGTGCGGGGGTAAGCACTGTCCGCGCAATCCGCTGTCCGACGACGTCGAGCAGGCCTGCGTCGTGAATTCCAGCTCGTCCGACGAGGAAGACGGCGTTCAGCCCTCCGCCGGCCAGAAGGAGGCAATGTCCATCCCAAGCTCGTCGGAAAGCCACGACATTTCGACCCCAGAAGGTACTCCGAAAAAGCGAGGCACGGACCATGTCCGAAGTAATGGGAAGAATAGAAGCCCTAAAGGCAACGGTCCCCGCCAAGTGGGCCTGGGGACATCGCCCGGGGGGGCTGCGACTGAAACTCGGCATGGTAAAGCTCCGAGGGATGACCCAGTGGATTTAAAACAGCCCCCGTACGAAAAGCGCCCTAAGACTGAGCCTGGCGGCTTGGGTGTCCAGGAAGATCCCGAGCCAGTCCCTGATCTTCGACCCCGTGGGAGACAGCTCTTTGATTCACCGAGCTTAGCGTCCCGGAGGTCGAGGTCGGGACAGGGCGGTCGCAGTCGCAACTCACGGGGGTCTCATTATGGGCCCTCTCTTTCAAGGTCGTCGACATCTTAATGTGCGATAAGGGAAACATGCGCGCATCGCGGGCCAGCATGTGAGGCAGGCCCGGAGAACCGGTGCCCGGGCAGAGCGAGCGATGCTCAACTATGCCAGAAACCTCTATGCCAGGGATGTCCTGTTCAATGCCCTTGGTGCAATATAGGTTACCTTTAACAGGGGTGCCTGCCGCCGAAGCGACGCAACTGCTTCGCGCGCAAACGCCGCGAGTGTGAGCTACAGCAGGAAATGAGGCAAAACCAACTTGAGCAAGAACGCATTTCCGAGATCGCAGCCATGCGCGCAATGATGGCGGACATGGAAGCTCGACAGAGAATTCAAAACGAACTCATTGCATAACAGGCGGAACAAGAACTCAATGCAATCCCTCGTAAGAAAAATGAGCAAAATATGCCCTCTATGAGGCTGCGCTCAAGGCGGGCCGAGAGGCTAAGGAGCAAAGGAAAGCGGACGGGGCCATCGCCGAACAGGCTCGGCAAGCCCTCCGGGGGGCGCAAGACCGGGAGGCGAGACTTGAAGAGCAGGTTCGCCTGAAGCTCAGGGAGGCCACTACGGCACATATACGATCTGTTGCCGAGGCAGAACCAATTGCAGTAATGTCCATTGCGGAGAGGCGCCAATTGGAGCAGAATGCTGTCGATGCGCAGAGGACAGCTGACACGGCTCTTCGTGGAGCTCAGGCTAAGCAGCAACTGCTCGAGAACGAGGCCAGGGCTGCGCAAATGGGAGCTGCCAACGTGCAAGCCGAACTCAAGTGGGTCTCCGAGTCTGCCGTGGCAATCCGGGGGGGGAGCCTGCGGAGAGGCCGGGGCACTGATCCGAGTCAGGACAGAAGCCCTCGAGGAGCAGGAGTCGGCCATGCGAAAGGCGGCAGAGTTGAGATCCTTGCTGCGTAATGCTCAAATTGCGGTGGCAACCTCCCGAGCGGGCCATGCAAGCGCAAAGGCAGAGGCCGAAGAAGCGATTCAGGCCCTGCGGAGAGCAGAAACGCAAGCTCAAGCTGAAGTTGAGGCAGCAAAGCACCGTCTTCATCGAGCAGCCGTTTCGAACGTGCAGGAATGCGAGGCGCGACGCGAGCTGTCATGCAGACAACAGGCAATGCAAATGGTACAGGATGGATTACAGGGCATGACAAGCACGGCGAGGAGGGCGGTCTCTGCGTCGGCAACGCGCGTTCGCTCGAGCGGTGGGGCCATGTCCCAGCGAGAGGACTCGCGATCCAGGCCGGCCATGTCCGACGGAACCAGATGCTTCGTTTGCAACGTGCCCGATGCCCCGCGCACATGCGAGAGATGCCAGAGAACGTGCTGTGACCAGCACCTCGACTGGGTCATGAAGCGACGCATGCAGTGCGAAGCGGATCGCGCGCGCGATCGCGAAGCTATGCTGAAAGAGCGACGCGAAGAGGAGGGAACCGTGTTGAAGAAAAGGATGCGGGAAGAGGAAGGAGCCAATCGGCCTCGAGACGAAGTTAGGGCTATGAATGAGGCCATAGCCCTTCGTCGCATTCACGAACTTGAAGAAAAAGCGGGGCTGCGTGCGCGCGCAATGGAAGAGGCCGCGCGTGCGGAAACCGATGAAATGCGAGACTAGGCTGAAGCAGTGATGAAATAATCAGAGGCTATTGCTGCCAAGGCCAAGCATGAAGACCGCTGCCAATTAGAGTTGGCCCCTAGCGAGATGCAAAAAACAGAAAGGAGATCAGAGACAGAGGAAGCCAGACGAACCACCGACGTATGCCGTCCCGGGATGTACCACGCCGGCCCGGCCAAAGAAAACCGCGGCCACTGCGGGGGGCCTCGCAGGGGATGGCGACCGGCCTCCTCGCCAGGGCCATGCCCGCGATGATGGAGACGAGTCGGGGAGAAAGAAAGGCGGGCCCGGCTGGGCGCCTGGGGGCGACGACCCAGATGATGGAAGCGGTGGCGGCGACGACGATGACGACGGGGATTCCGACGATGACGATGATTCCGAGGAGGAGGGTTCCGATGGCGGAGATGACGACAGCTCCGATGAAGAAGGTGAGGAAATTGCAAGCCGTAGAATCGGCCGATATGCCGCAGCTCAGAATGCAGGGCAAGGCGATCCGGGGGGAGGTGGGCCACCGCCCCAGGGCCCTCCTGGAGGAGGCGGGGGCCCGGGGCTCCCGGACTACGGTGGACTGGCATCCACGATGACCCCATGGGTTGCGGCATATCGAATTGACAAGATCACACTAGACCCGCTGCCGGGCGCGGGGTCCTTCCGAATGTGGGAGAAGTCTGTCATGCGGGCAGCGGCGTCGAGTTCGCAGCAAAACCGTACTCTGGCGACGAAGTGGGTGGCCGAGGCATTCGAGCCCAAGCAAGTCAAGGCAAAGGCTCTACAGGATCTGGGGCCGTATTTTGGGCACCTGGACATGCGAATAGCCGCAGGCCTCATCGCACAAATCAATAAGTTCCAAATAGATCCTGATGCTTCCCACGCTCTTAGATATCTTGCCAATGAAGTTGATCTCGCTGACTCTGCGCTCCTGGAGGCTGGGAAGCTGCTTTCAGACAGATCGATCCTTCGTATTATTCAAACTCATGTCACCACTCGGGAAGACCATGGGCAGGTGTACACCTATGAGGATCTCATGGCTATTCAGATTAAAGGAGAAGGCAAAGAGACCGACCGGGACCTCTACAACTTCTATGACAAATGGATGAGGGTGGCACTGGAGATGGAGAAACCCCACAAATCCTTCAGGCCGTCCATACAGAGTCACTTCTATAAACAGATGAAGAAGTGCCCGTGCATGACCATGACTCTTGCAATTTATGACAATGGCACTGACCCCGACGGGAAGGGGATGAAATCGCATGAATGGCGACTGGGAAGAATTGCCAACCAGATGCTGAAGGACCGTGGAAGGACAATCGAAGGATACAGAAGCATAAGATCAACAAGCGAGGGGCGCAACCCAGTGGCGAGAGGACAGGTGGGGGAAACAGGGACTCCCCCACCATGAAGGACGGGGGGCTCAAAAAGTTAGTTGTCTGCCGTCGCTGGCAGAAGGGGCAGTGCCCCCTCAGCGGGCGCGAATGTTTATACTTGCGCCCCAAGAAAGCGGCGCCCGCGCCCCAGCAGAAAAGTGGGGGAACCCAGGTGGCCACGCCGGGGCCCTCCCATGGAGGGGCGGCTGGAAGAGGCCGAGGGGGCAGAGGTGACTCGAGGGGCAAAGGTAGAGGAGATAAGAAAGAAAGGGGCAAAGGCAGAGGCGATAGCAAGAACGGGAAGCCTGATCGCCCGAAGAAGCAGGATGGGCGCGGCAGTAGCCGCGGCAGTAGCACCCCCCCGTCGAAGGGGAAGAGTCGGGTCTGTTACGCCTACAGCGGAGGACCCCAGAATTGTGATGGGTCATGTGGTCGAGGGCATCGACCGCTGACGAAACGAGAGAAGCAGGAGCGTGACGCCTGGGAGCAGGGCTTCCAAAAGGCCGGAAAAGGTTTGCCATGTAGCCGCAATGCGGAGCAAACGGCCGCAGCCGAGAAGAGTATGAAGGCGCTAAAAACACAGGCAGCTCCCGCCCCAGACGGAGGAAAGACGCAAGGCAGCAAGTCCGGTGGTCAGAAGGGCAAGACCAAAGCGAGATGCTGGCACCACTTGGGCGGCCAAGCGTGCCCCTTCGGCGACATGTGGCACAGGGCCAACGCTCCCAGGAATCCATGACCCGGGGCGGCGGCGCGCGGCGCCCGTGGTGCCGACGCCGCCCCGGCGGGGGATGTCGCAGAAAAACATTGTGCAGCCTCCGCAGAACAGGTGCAATTGGCGTGCCCAGCTGCTCCATTCGCCGGGTCACGATCCCGCGCGATTATTCAAGGGCCCATGGCCAGCTTTGGTAACCAATGGTCGAACGCAGCCCTGGGTTCACATAATGGGACTTATGGGGAAAGTGACGCCACCACTGCAAACGTGAAGCGCCTACCTGCCGTCGCGAGAACCGATGGCTCACCCTTTATAGAGACGTTAAAGTGTTTGCTAGCTGGCGGATACCAGTCATATCCGAAAGCGGAGCTGGACCTGCTGGAGACAGGAAAACCCAGGCGGGGCCCCCTGCACCGCGACGCCAGGGGTAACGATAAGCGGATTTCGGCCGCTGAACGGGTAGATAGGTAAGATTTCACCCTTCTACGCACTATCCTACGCCATGGGCCTTGAGGAAGATCCATTTAGCTTCCCTAAGAAGTGGCAGGAGTGGCGTGCCACGACTACCCGCGTGCATCCACAGCTCGCCAACAATGGTGCGAGTGATCTGGAGCATGAGGCGTGGAGGTTGTGGCTGGACAGAGGGCCCGCGCCCGCGCGCGAGGACGGGTGCGACAGCGATGGCGGGGGCGGCCAATCCGATGCCGCATCAGCTAAGAGACACAACCGTAGAACGCGGGGCGGTGAGGCAGTCCAACTTGGATCGATGCGATTTATAATAGACACGGTTGCGGCTCCAACCTCGTAGCCCTGAAATATGTGCAGAACGCAGGCGCCATCAGTAAGATGAAGGAACTCCAAGGACCAATCACATTGAATACGGCTGGAGGGCTGTCTAGCGCCCTCGGGGCTGTGAAAGTTGCTTGCGACCGGCTATTGAGTGGCAAGTTCGACGCGATCGTCGTGCCAGAGACACCGAGCGTGATATCCGTGGGCGAGCTATGCATAGATCACGGCCATAGTTTCTACTGGAAGAGTGGGGAGATGCCGTATCTCTTCCTACCCAATGGAATGAGTGGACCTGACGGTTGACGATAAAATACCGTACCTCAACATTGGAGGGGGTGAGGCCTTGGGTCGAGTAGACGGCAGGTTCCGCCTACCCGGTAGGGTTAGTGCGATGGGCTTGTGTGGAGGCTAACTCGAAGTCTGGCCTGTTCGATTCCGAGCAAGCGGGGGGGCCCGCGCTCCGGGCTGTCAGGCACCGCGCAACCATGGGCCTGCACTCGTTTGAAGTGATGGCGGAGTATTCGTATGACACGGAGTCTGTAGTGACCGTTCGGATCAACACTGCAGGGGCGAGCACTATGAGGCCGACCTCGGAGGCAGGGATGTCATCACATATTTCTATTATGAGCCTCAGTTGGCGAACCGGGGGGCTGGGGGCCCGGCCAGCCCGGGGTCGTCAATAGAATGCCACCGCCTCTCACTTACGTCGGCCATGCCGCTGTAGGTGGGAGACGAGCCTCCCCTGCACCTGCAGAGGGGGCGGCGGAACAACTCGCGGAGGCACTAGGCGCTATTGATCTCGTCGACGATGAAGGCGCTGAAGACCCAACGCAGGAGCCGGGAGGTGAGCCGAGTAGAGTTGAACGGCTCAAAAAGGAGGCGCAGTCCCGTAAACACCTCATGGCACACCTGCCTAATAACCCGCACTGCCCAACCTGGACCCGGGCAAAAACACTCAGGACGCAGCAGCGCAAAAAAGCAGAATAAGTCGCTGAAGAAGCTAAAGCCTTTCTCGGAGCCGAAAGCTTTCGGAGGCCTCTGCACCATGGATCACTGGTTTGCTTTGGATGAACTATCGAGGGGGCTCTGCGGGGGAACCTCGTGTGACGCTGCGCGACCGGTTCACGAGATACCTTGCGGCAAAAGGCACCTTCGGCAAGTCGGCCGAGCAGGTTACAGACTTCTTGGTGAACCTGCGCGCCCCACACGAACAGTTCGTGTGTGTATATATATGTACTCAGATCCGGCACGAGAGCTAAAGAAGGCTTGTCAGGATTTTAAAATTGCATCTGATTCCACTCAGCCAGCGACTTAGAAACATAATTCCGTGGCAGAGCGCGCCAATGGCGTCGTTCAGGACGGAGCCAGAATTTTGCTCATGACTGCTGGGCTACCGGCGCAGTTCTGGGCATTCGCCGTCCCATACTTTTGCACATGCTATAACGCTACGCGTGCGGAAAACGGCAACACTCCATGGGAGTTACGTTTCGGCGGGCCCTTCTATACTCCGCTGGTTCCTTTCGGATCCGCAGTCCGATGCCTGCCGCCGCCAGAACCCAGGATTAAGCAGCCAAAAATGGCCCCAAGGACGCGAGTGGGCATCTACTTCGGCTACGTGCAGCATGCGGGGGGGCGTGTTGGCCCTGACCACTACTGTATGCCCTTGGCACAGCTTGGGGGGCTGAATTTTACCTCTGGCATGAAGGCAGACGGCAACGTACCTATCGTGGGGAGAACGAAACAGGTGTGGACTGACACTGACGTGGAACAAATGGACGTTGACTCCCCCGATGGGGTCATCAACAATGTCGACGAGAATTCCCTTGTGCACTTCCCGCTCAGACGCGCCTACGACAAGGCTGCCGCGAATATTAGCAGCGTCGCACTTGAAACTACGTATTCGGGCGGGGATGCCGCGGAAGAACAACAGGAGAAACCGCGTGCGAGATCGGGGGGGGGGGGGGGGGGGGCGTCTGGCTCCCATGAGGCCCCGATGCCAGCTCCGGACACTCCCGACGCCCTCGGGATGGAGCGAGGTGAGCCTCGCGCCCATGGCGAAGGAGCGGACGAAGCCTTGGCTGGTCATGATCCGACGGACGATGAAGGACCGTCGGGTCCTCCGCCTGACCCACAGCCCCCGCCTGGCGCCAGGCGCAGGAGAGTGGAATTCGATGCGGTAAGAGTCGGCGAGAACCTCGCCGAGATGGAAGTTATCATTGCCAGGCAGACCAAATTCCTTGCGGCCCCCGCGAGGGGGGGGCCAAATATTGAACAGGTCATGGCAATAACAACGCAGAACCTAGACACGGGAGGGTCCTATGAGAAGAATGCCGTGGTAGTAGGAACAACCGTAGAGGGGCTTGCGAAACCACTCCCCCTGAAGGGCAAACAACAGACGGCACATCTTCGCGTGGTATTGTATTACGATCCATACTACAGAAGGCCAAACGAGGTGGCCGTGTATGATGAAGTGTACGGCAATGCTGTCCTCCGGCGCACTCAGATGGAGTCTATTAATCCGGGCGCCCACCCTGACCGATGGTTCAAGACGAGTGGTTCTGAACGGAAGAGACTCATTGAAGAATACAAGGCAGAACAGAAGGGTTTCTATGACTTGGAGGACCCAGGTCCGAACACAGACCTCTTGAGGACTATTGGCATTGACGTGCCTCGGCCTTCGCCGACATACATCATGGCAGCGGCTGCCCCACCCGACGGAGGTCAGGTGGATGGGGATGCGATGAAAGACTTCCAGACATGGTGCACAGAAGCGCGCACAACGGATGAAGAATCGGAGTCGTCCCATGGACAGGACTCAAGTAACGATGGTGAGAGTGATTGGGATCGTGCGGCGTTCGACTGCGCGGCTGCGACCAGGCGTCGCGGGGTTCCTTGCGTGCCCCTCTCGGGCGCGATGCGGATCATAACGCTCGCCGGGAGAAGGGGCCGGCGTGTCGGCCGTGCTATAACCCATTCAATGACTCTATGCAGGTTGGTGAACGCGAAGAGCTCTTCGCTTTTCCATCAACATCGGGCAATGCCTAGACGGTGAATTATGCCTGTGTTGCTCTCCCCGCCGCCAAGGCCGAGGCGGCCAACAACGAGAAGGCTCAGGAGGCACTGATGGATGAGTGGGGGCGCCTCAGAAAGATCAAGACAAGGGGAGAATCAAAAGTTCGAGAGCTCCGCGATGTCAGGGCGAAGATGAAAGGGAATACCTTTCACATCGGGGGACTTTTTGTGATCCTAGTCGAAAAGAACGCCGAACTCCCCGAGGATCATAAAGACCGCAAGTTTAAAGGGAGGGTCGTTTGTGATGGATCCGATGTAGTGGATCAAGACAGAAACGTTGCGCGTTTTCAAGAACTCTCCAGCTGCCCAGCCACGATGCAGGCCAGCTAAGCTGCCGACACGTACGGCTTGTTCGAAGGGCACGACATACAACAGGCTGACGCTCGTCAGGCATACACGCAGTCCAAGCTGGGAGGCATTCCGACGTGGGTGCGCTTGCCGAAGGAAGCCTCGCCTAAGAGTTGGGCGGGCATGACCGACCCCGTATGCCCCCTGCTATTAGCACTGCACGGGTATCCTGATGCAGGAGGATTTCGGGAACCACATTGTGAGGCGCACGTCGTGTCGAAGGGATTTGTCCCAATTCCCCGCTGGAGAAGTTTTTACTATCACCCAGAGCTCGAAATAGTTCTGATCGTATATGTAGACGATTTCAAACTCGCGGGTCCCTCTCGAAAGCTGGAGACAGGATGGGGCTAGATTTTGAGCCCATCCGAGACTGCGCCAGAAGGAATCGGCATGGACCCACCAACCCCTGTGGGAAGGTATCTCGGATGCGAACATAGGGTTTCCGAAAAATGGATCGAGTGGCAAGGTGTGGCTCCAACCACGTTGGGCCCGCCACCGCCCAAGGGCCAAAACGCCAATGGCGTGGCTGACTCTGGGCACCAATCAGCTGCCGTCGCCCATGGTGCAACGCAGCGCGGCACTGCGACCCCAGTCTACTGTGGCAGATCATTTCATGTCCCCAAAGGACACAGCGTGTGGGTGAGGTATACGTTAATACAAACAGATACCACACGTCTCTACCTGGTGGCCCTGAAGGGCGCAAGGTCATCCGCAGGATTGCCTTTGACTACGACACGTGGCAGGAGCCTGACGACGCTAGATACGCCAGCGGCATGGTGGCGCCTTCGGCCGCCGCCGCCGAGAAGTGTTTTCGGGCGCCGCTCCCCGATGGCCCACGCAGTGCAGCCGCGATGCTTGTGCACCGCGACAGCACTGCTGAAGCCACATTGTACACGCCCCAGAACCCCGCATAACAGGGCTGGTTGCGCGAACAACGGTGTGCGGCCCCGGCTCCGCCACAGCCGCTCCCGCTGCCTGAGTACAAGCCAGGACCTATGAAGAAGGTGCGGATAATGGAATACGACATGGCCGAATTCTTCAAGTCCTGTGTCTCTCTGCGCGCAGAACTCGCGGACGCCGACCAAGCCACTTACCCGCTATCGGGCCCCCCTTTTGGCCCCGAGTTATCGCCATTCGAGGGTGGCCAAGCGGGCCCGCGCGGAGAAGTGCTGGCACCTGCCGAAGAGGCCCTGGCCAAGTGCTTACGCATTGACGCCGCTGTTGGGCCCCCTGGCGCTGAGGTGCACGTGGGTGGCCCTCCCATGGAGGGCCCGCCAGCCCCTGATCCGAATGGGGACCAAATACGCGGGCGCTTCAAAGCTGCAATTCCCGCCGACAGACCGCAGTGTCTCATGGCACATTGGAAGCGGAAATTGTCTCACAGGACGAAGCCCCCAGAAGAGAGCTCCCGCCGGCGCCCCCGTTGTGGGAGATGCTACTCGGCCGAACGTAGAGGGCAGAGTTCATGGAAGATAACCAAGCAGTCGTGAGGGTTTGCAAGGCAGGTGGCTATCAAAAACTCATGCACCTGCCGCGTACTCACCGGATCGACGCTTCCGTACTTGCGGAGCAGTTTGCCAGAGGAGCAGTGACCCTGGTCTACGGTCCAACGCGCGATCAGGCCGCGGACATTGGCGCCGAGAGATTCGAGCAGCCACCATCGTGGACCAAGGTGCTCTATCTCGTGCAGGTCGTGGCCCCAACCTTCTGGGCTGCCCCGTCGCATCGACAGTATTTGGACTCGCTGTTCGAAGGCGACGCGGGTCTTTCCCTGAAGCCCGGGGGGGGTTCTCAAGCCGCAGCTCGGCGCGCAATCCAAACTTCGGAACTGCGGCAGGATGCCGAGCAAGAAGGCCAAAAAGAAGCCGAAACGCCCCAACAAAGGCAACCCCCCCGCTGATTCGCCGGCCAACCCCAGGGTTCATAACCGAGCGGGAACACCAGCGGAGGCTAGTAACGTACGGAGAATATACCGTCGACGGAAAACGAAGGAATACAGAGAAACGACGGCTCTGTTCGAGATAACTGACAGTGAATCAGGCGCTTCGGAGGCACGTGCACCTTCTTCCGACGAAGAGGATGGTCAAGATACCACCGAAGAACGGAGGGCAACGTATAGCCACCTTATGATTGCTGCTCCTGGTGCCGCTGTAGGTTCCAGCGGGACATCCCGACAGCGCCTTTTCATAGAATTTTGCTGTGGGCCTAACAGCCGGCTGGGTAAGCAAGCTTTCATCCCCGACGGTCACTGCAAGGCGGTGCGTTTGGCAGAGAACGAAGATATGACCGCCAGAGAGGGAAAAGCGCTTGCGGTGGCAAAGATAGTAGAGTTTGAAAGGGAAATGCCGAGCCAAGGTCTTGCCACCGACAAGCGTATTACCTTGTGGATCTCGATACCATGCGCCAGCGGATCTCCATGGCAGTATGTAAATGAAGCCATATATTACTGCTCCGGCAACGAGAAAGCTCTCAAGAAATTGAGGGGCCACGAAACACTTTTCAGGAAGCTGTTATGGGTAGCTCGCGATTTGGCACAGGAAGTGAAGAAGAGAAAAGGCCATGTCTGCCTTGAGTGGCCGACCCCATGCCGATCTTGGAGTGATCCGCATGTGAAGGAGTTATTGAACACATGCAAAATGACAAAAATGCAGCTTCATGGTTGTGCGTGCGGATTAAAGAATAGCAAGGGACAGTACATGAAGAAAGCCATGGGGCGTCGCATCATCGTCCAATGTGATGGCCGAGGGGCTGATACGTAGGTGTGATGGCAGTCGCAGGCATGTCGAAGCGAGAGGAAGGGATTGCAAGCAGGCGGAAGACTAGACGGACGATTTTGCGAGACGCGTGCATGCGTTGGTGTTGCAGGCGCTCGTGACTGGGGCAGGTGTGAGTGCCATGTTTCGTTCTCCTATGCATGCCGCACCTGCTGTTGTGTACGTGGGCACGTTTGCTACCGCTGCCGTTTCGGCTCGCAACGCTGCCCGCGCGCAGCCCCCCGACGAGGCTGCCCCGCCAGCCGTGCCTTCCTGCCCGCGCCCTTGCTGCTTGCCGGCGCCTCGCAGTCCACGCTCCGGCGCCTCTGCTGCGCCCTCATCCTTTCGGTTGCGGGCCCCGCAGGTCCGCGAGCCACGTGGGGAAGGGCGCCGAGTGCCCCGGCTTCGACAAGAGTCTCTTCATAAGAGACGCGCAAACGACCACGTCCTGTATCGCGCGCGGTGCTTTGCGCGGATTCGGGGGAACAGTGTTTCAGAACGGCCAAGATTGCCCGAATGCTTTGGGGCATGAACCAATCGTGCGGACCCTACGGTCCACGGAGCTGAACGACGCGGACAAGTTCAACGCGCTCATCAAAGAAGCGGCAGGCTTCTTTGGTCTTGCGAAGCATATCCTAAGTGATTCCAATCTTGAGCGTCGCTACCGCGCGGGGTGTGCGACCGAGTATGACCTGGGCCGCCTGGGCCGGCGCGCGCTACCGCCCGGCCGATGGGGCACTGCGGAGATGCACTGCTTCCATGCGGCTCAAGGGGCCGACGAAAGTCATGAACGCGGAAGGGGCATGGAGTCTGACCGACGTGGGGGTGCATTCACCCCTCATACGCTCCCATGGAGCAAGACCCCCAACCTGTATCAGGTGCTGGGGTTACAGCCGGAGAAGCCATTGGTGCATCCTTCCGTAAAGCATATCGCTATATACACGAAGACAGGCGGAGGGCAATGGACAACAATGGTCTCGACGAACCCGGGCTGCTTGCGAAGATATTCAAGAAGCCATCGTACCAGCCCACCGTGAGCCTACCACCGGACATCTACCTTGCCATTTGGAACTCCGCCAGTTCCGGCAACGTTCCGTGGGTCGGGGGACTGGGACCTCTCATAAAGGGCAAGCACTTACCCGTAATACGGGGCAAAGAGTCGACTTGGGAAGTGCCGCGTGAGTTGGGCGGGCGCCGCTTGGTTGAGGACATGAGCGCCATCGTTACCACTCCTTGTTTGGATGCAGAAGCTTACGCGGAGTATCGCATCACTCGGCCGTTCCTCGCTCAGGAACAGAATGGGGCCCTGCTGCGCGCGTGGTTCCAAGAGCCCACCGATGAGCTTTACCATGTATTGGAAACGAAAACGTCTCGCCAGGTATTCGAATGGTTCTCGAGTCCAGTCCTGGGACCAAGTGGGGCAATGCGAGCCCGGCGGATCCCGGGCGCACATTGCCGACCGGTTCTACTCCATTCATGCCGCGCTGCCCGACAATGTCGTTTGGACCGGCTCTGTCGATGACCCTGACCAGATCCAGCTGTGACCCGCGGCGCGCGTGCGTTGACCAATGAGGGGGAATGAACCTCTCCAGGACAGAGCCTCGGGCATGAGAATGTTAATGCGGGACATCTCGGCTGTGGCCTCCTACGAGGGCGCGGCATTTGACGACCTGGAGGCGCGTGTTCAGAAGTGCCCGAGTTGCGATGGACGTCGGAACCCCCGCGATCGCCCAGCGTGGGGCCACGACCCATGGCCGTATGTCACGCTGGGGGGTCGCCAGAAGGCGCATAACCTAGAATGCAAGGTTGAGATCAAGGGTAGTCTTGTTCACTACGAGTGGCTGAGACGCGCCGACTATGTATCACCTGAACCAGAACACCGTCGCATTCAAGGGCTTCCAGAATGCGAGTTCGACCCGCTTCTCCTCTATGAGGCGGCATCGCCGTGTGTGAACTTACGCCAGCAATTCTCGCATGAGGAAGGGGTGGGGCGCGCCAACATTGTGCGGGGGGCGGCTCCCTCGGCGGCGCGCTATCCGCTGGCTGGGGGCGGCCGCCACCCGGGTCGTTGGAATCGAACTAGGGGGGGAGGTTCGAGGCCGTCATCAAGGGAGCAGAGGGCGAGGGGACCGCCGTCGCCTCCGCCCAAGGCACCTCCCGGAGGCCAGCCGCCCAAGAAGGCGCCGCCTAAGCCTCCAGCTCCTGCGGCTCCTCCACCGTATTCCGCCCATGGCGAAGGTCGTTCATCGAAACCTCGGGCTCCCAGGGCGCCGCCGCTCTACTCGGACGCAGGACCCGATGGCCCGCCAAAGCCGCAGGCTCCCGGCCCGACTCCGACGTACTACGCACGGAATGAAGGCCGCCCGCCGAAGCCTCAGGCCCCCGGCGCGCCGCCTTCCAATCCTGCCTATGGCGAGGGGGGGGCGCCGAAGCCTCAGGCCCCGGGTGCAAATCCGAGCTCTAACGCCCATGGCGAAGGCCGACCTCCTAAACCGTATGCTCCAGGCTTTGTTCTTCAATGCAAGCCGCCTCCCCAGGGGGCGGCGCCTCCCGGGGCGCCGCCGCGGCCTGCGCGAGACCCGACGGCCGCGCCATCGCATGCGCCGCCGAGCAAGGAGCCGCCTCCGAATCGTCCGAAGGAAAAGCCTCCGCCTCCTGGATGGATGCCGCGGCCGACGGATGCACGGGTGCCTCCGTCGCCGCCACCAAGCAGCCACGTGCCGGCAGGAGAACATGGCATGCCCCCGCCTGCTTCGCAGCCTAGGCAGAAAAGGGCGCCTGCCGCGCCGCGGCGTGGCCCAACCGCGGACTCAGCGGACGGCCGGGAGCAACGGGCGCCTGGCAATTACGCTCATGAAAACACGAAAGGACTGGAAGAACGCACGCGCTGAATGCGTGAGCAGCAAGAGACGGCCAGACAGCCTCCACAAACGGAGGCTCCGGCCCGCGCTCCAGCCCATGGCTCGGGCGGCATGGGTCAGCAGGTAACTGGCAGCTACGCGACGGGTGAATCACCGGGGCTGGCGCAGCGCCTCGAGAGGATGCATGGGGTCACGAGGGCCAGCGAGGCTGCCGCAGCTGATCAACGGCAGCAAGCTGATGTCTGTGCTGCCGCCGCGACAGCATAATATCAACGGGCAGCTCCAAAATCACCCCGATCGGTCGATGCCATGCGGCCAGATCTCGGAGGATACATCTCCGAGGGGCCCGCGCCGCAAGGTGGGCGAGTCCAGGTCCCCCCGACGACGAAATCGGAACAGATACGTCACCAGGTGGAGAGGACAGGCCGGGCGCGTTACGGGAGGAAGGGACGAGGACACCGGACGACAATGTCTCCGAAGCTCTTCTACCTCCAGATGAGATGGAAGTTGACATGGTTTCCCAAGAGGCACCTGACACCGCCGAGGCCGGCGCGCTTGGTGCGGGAGGCCCGAGTACCCAGAGACATGCTCACGGTACTCCGTCAACAGACTTCACTCAACATGGTACAGGCCTATCCCGACTAGGACTTGGGCTCGTAAGTTTGGAGCGGGCATGAACGAGGGTGACAGGGTGTTCAACGACGTAGAATACCTAGTCTTCTCCGACTCCACAATATCGTTCATTAACAACAGGGGGAGCCCTGCGCTCAACGCTGCTCTCAAGGAGCAACTTCAAAATCGGTCATCCAGGGTTGGCGCAACGATCGAGGGCGGAGGAACACTGGGCGATATTCGGGCCAACTTACGTTCAATGAACTGGGCCCCTCCGCCGGAACATTGCAACGCTCGATGCCACGTTATAATATGGAACGGCAACGAGTTGTGCGCTTGTGGTGACGGCTCGCAGAGACGAGTCAAAGGGATTAGAAGAGTGGGCACACCCTCTGACTACGACGACGTCGAGAGTGACGCCCTATCCATGATAGATGACGTCGTCGATGAACAAGCATACATAGCCAACGCGTCGGGCGAGATGCTCGTACTCCTCGCCCTTGGCGATGGGCAAAGTTGGAATCAAACTAAGACCAGTTCCGATTGTACCATATGGGACACGCTAGCGTCTCGCGTATTCACCTAAAACAGGATAGACCTCTACCAGGAGGCCGGTTTAAACCCAAAGATGCTTATGCTCCGCGGCTCAGAACTATACCGCCGAGGAGAGCACCCGGAAGGCGATAATTGGCACTTCATGCCGGGAGGTGGCAACTACTCGTGCGCCGCGGAACTTGCCGAGTACATCGTCAATGCGGCGAAAATGCGCTACGAACTATGTTGCCCCGTCTTTGACGTTGCGGAGCGTCCTCAAGGCGCCGTGGCGTCAGATGCTCCGCCGCCGCCGCCAATGGCGCCCCCGCCTCTGGCGACCGCGCCGATGCCCAAGCCCCCGGGCATGGAGGGCTTAATGATAAGTAATGCCATATCCACCAGAGGCCGCGATGCGGAATGCCAGGTGCGAGAGATATTGAAATGGCCTCCGGCCAGTGCCGCCGATCCGGGGCGCTTCGGATGATGATGATGACGATGGTGATGATGATGCTGATGGTGATGCTGATGATAATGATGGTGATGTTGATGATGATGATGATGGTGGTGATGATGATGATGACGATGACGACGATGACGATGACGACGACGATGACGATAACGATGACGATGACGATAATGATGATGCTGATGATGATGATGACGATGATGCTGATGTTGATGCTGCTGCTGATGATGATGATGATAATGATGATGATGATGATGATGATTATGATGACGAGGGGGTCCTTGGGGGGCAGTTGGGGCCTTTTGGGGCCTCTTGGGGGCGTCTTCGGGCCTCCTCGGGGCCGTCTTGGGCCCTTCTTGGGCCGTCTTGGAGCCCTTGTGGGCGCCTCTTGGGCCCGTCCTGGAGCCCTCTTGCGCCGTCTTGGGCCTCCTGGGCCTGCGTGAGCCCTTCTTAGGCCGTCTTGGAGCCTTTTTGACGGCCCCTTGAGCCGTTTTGGACACTGGGGGGTCCTTGGGGGCCAGTTGGGGCCTTTTGGGGCCTCTTGGGGGCGTCTTGGGGCCTCCTGGGGGCCTCCTGGGCCGTCTTGGGCCCTTCTTGGGCCGTCTTGGAGCCCTTTTGGGCTCGACTTGGGCCCGTCCTGGAGCCCTCTTTCGCCGTCTTGGGGGCCTCCTGGGCCTGCGTAAGCCCTTCTTAGGCCGTCTTGGAGCCTTTTTGAGGGCCCCTTGAGCCGTTTTGGACATTGTGAAGGCCTAAGAGGTGAACATGCTAAAAATTTATGTTTTCCCAAAGGAAATCGATGATTTTGGCCGGTCGGGGCCCTTTTGGGAGACCTCTTGGGGGCCTCTGGGGGCGTCTTGGCGGCCTCTTGGGCTGTCTTGGGTTCATGTTCGGCGTCTTGGATCGATTTTTGGGCGATCCAGAAACGTCTTGGCCCGTCTCGGCGGCTTCTTGGCAACGTTTGGGTCCGTTTTGGCCAACCGAGCCCCGACCAACCGAACCCAATCTGTGGGAGCCCCCCCCCCTAATTCGGCAGAGCCCCCCCGGCCCCCCCCCCCCTTCAACTCGCGCGATCCACCAGAGGCCGCCATGCGAAATGCCAGGTGGGAGAGATATTTCCATTCGGCGATGTCGGTGCCCCCCAGTATGTGTCGTCTGATTCAGTCAACGTAAATTCCAAGGAATTTGTGTCGTGGCTGGGGGAACGCCATGATGACAGGCCGGCATGGGCAGACAGGCGCTATACAACCGTACCGTTTCACGACAAGGTGCACATCTACGGGATGGAGCCTGAAGCGGGGTCCCCCCATGGAGACTTTACCAACCGACGACAACATGAAAAAGGTGATGGAGGCAATTGAGGAAGGAACGGCCGTGCTGTTCTCGGCGCAGTCGCGCAAGAAGGCCGCGCCAAAAGATAAGGGGGCGGCCGAGACTGCCGCCGGGGCAACACCGTCGGCCGGGCTGAGTCTCACCGGGAAGCCTCTGTGGGAGACGATCATTCCGAGCGTTCTGCAGCATTCGACACTCCACAACCGAGAGGAGCACATTGTCTGCAGCCTTGGGCAGAGCCGCATACAATGCCCTAACTTCTTCGACGCTTGCGAAGACCACCAACTGGCTGTGATTGTCGGACTGAGAGAAGGATCCGAGACACTGCCATCAGAAGAGACGATCATTGAATGCGAGCATGTCGTTGACTATGAGTTGATGATGGTTCCCCGCAAGCCCGAACTGCATGTGCATGAGTTCCATTTCGTCGAATCGTTCTATGACGCTGACGAATGGTACGATGTAACAAAAGGGCGCACGTCCGCCCGCGAATGGGTAGTGAGAATAATGCGTCTGGCGCGATCCCCGCGTATTACGGCGGACTATTGCAAATGGCGAGCTATTGAATACTTTGTCACGAGACGTTGGCATGCAACTGCAGTGCCAGACTTGTTATGTTCTGCGCTGTTCGACTGGATCAAGACGAAGTTCACAGAATACGAGTCCTGCGCAATGCTAGAGATTCCGTTCATACTACCTGAATGGATCCATGATCGTATCAGTTTGGGACAATGGGAGGCTTTCTCGCACGCCACTGACGCGCGCAAGCTCTATGCGCTCCTGAACGCGGGGGCCTTCCTCCCGTCCAGGCAAAGGTGGGGCATGACGGTTAAGACAGATAAGAAAGCGAAGGACAAAACCCCCGCCGAGGGGGTGTGCGCTTTCCATGGAAGCGAGGTGATTCGCGAGCTGCACCAGAGCTATAGCTATGGTGCGGAGCTCTGGAATGACGGCAACATCGTGACCGTGGACTTCAAGCTCGCAACCCCGCCAGCAGCGCAAGGAGGCTTCCGCCCGATTGACACAGAAACAGGGGGGCGGAAGCAGTGCGTGTGCTGCGCGCCTGAACTCGTGGTCAAGCTGTCGCTGCGGCTGTATTTCATGACACCCTGTCAAGCTAACCAACAACAAGCATGGGTCTTTAACCCGAAACACTCGTCGCTTCGAGGTTAACTACAAGGCGCTCATCGACCCCGCTCCCGCTCCGGAGCAGACAGTTGCGCCGTGGGAAATCGAGAACGTGGTTCAAGAGCGGCGAATAGCCGAGAAGCCTATCGCACCCATCGACGAGGCGAATGTGCGGAGAGAGGTGCGGAGCAGTTTTCGATCAACAACACGAATTGCGATTGAGCTCCGAGAAATCAGGAGGAACCACCTGTCGTCTTTGGACATTGGGAGTTGGCCGCGTCGTCACTTGTACTCGACAGAACTAGTCACCGAACAGTTCGATGCGCCGATCCTTGTGGCCCATGGCCTTCAGGATATCGCCGCGCCGCTGGAAAAAGCTGGACTGCCGCGGGGACGCCCGGAGTTGAGAACGATGGGCGTGGATCAATCCACGCCGAGGATCTCGTTTCACGACTGGATGACCTTCCGATATAAGAAGAATGCGGGCCATGTCCCTGGCAGTTTGGAGCCCCATGGGCCGCCAAGGTCCAGGAGTCTTGTAAGACGGGGAGGCCGCGAGGCGATGATGATGGACGCGGCAAAGGCATGGCGCGAGTCCCAATCAGGGGGGGGGGGGCGCTCAGGCTGGGGCAACATTGGGCATGCGGGGTTCAAGCGATCGTTCACTGCGGACCGCAAGCAGCCGCGCTTTGAGAATCCCCAGGGCACGCCCCTTACTCGGCCCTAAGATCACCGCATCGGGGCACCTGACCCCCAGCCTCCGCCACTGTCACAGGACAAGCTCGCGCGGATGAGTAGTACTTGCGTAATTGCATCGCCTGCCGCATCCTTCATCGAGCAGATCTACACATGTAGAAGAGTTGGCTGCTTTATGACAGCAACGTTGGTTGTATCCCAGGATTCCAAACTATATCTTGTCCGGAGATGCAGCCGCTGCATGGCCGGGCCACATGCAGCAGTACATATGGATCGATGCCCGCCCAGGTATCGAATGTACAGCAGATGGGCAGATGCCCATGGTAAAAGGGCGGGACCTGAAATTATCGAACATGAAAAGAAAGAGTGCGAGAAATGGTGCCGGCAAGCAATCAAGGCAGTCAACCTCGACGATAGCTCCGATGAGTCCGCGTCCGATCAAGGCGACGAAATGGGGCTAGACGCTGCGGGTGTACGCGAAGAAGATCCTATCGACGATGTCGACAACGTGTCTGACAGGGTAGAGGGGCCCACGGAAGCGACAAGCCATGCTGTCGTCGCAGCCCTACAAATTGACCCCCAGACTCGCCTGTACGCTCCTGACGATGGGACGCCGTTTGGCAGGGAATACTTCCTGATAGAGGACACGTTGCCACTTCCCAAGAACAAATAGATATCGGAGGAAGATCTTATGAGGCTATTGACGCCGCAGGAGGGTCCCGACGGACTATCGCGTATTGGATTCGAACACGAGGAACTGTCCTACGAAGGCCTTCTCGACCAAGGCGAACGTGTTCCCTTGTTGGCGACGCCGGAATACAGGCGGGAGAACCTTACTGCACTATCTCCAGCAAAAGCACGTCTAATAGACGAACTCCACTATAACGGACCTGCGCTTCCCAGCCAACGGATGGGTCGAGCACTTCTCAGCGACAGGCTTTCGGCTTGCGCGGACTCCGTGGCTGATCCACCCCTGGACTACATCCGGCAACTGCTCGGGGAGGAGCGATCCAGAGTGGATAGATACCTACGAGCTCGGTACAATACGATCCAGAGCCGTAATCTGCCTGGACCAGACCATGCTCTGGTGCCCATGTATCCACACTTACGCCCCAAGCTTTATGCTACCGCGAGCGAGCCGGGTCAAGGCGAAGCCCTTCGCCTTGCCAAGCTGATCATTCACCTCCTCCGCCACAGTTCGGCCCATGTGCTGAGTTCCGGCGGCTGGATTGAGGTGGATGTGCTGATAAACGTGCTGACCGACGCTGGTTACGACCGCCCGTGGGCCAGAGTCATGTGCGTTATCGCCATGCTCCCCCCGCAGGACGTCCAAATGCTAGGGGTGGAAATGGACGCAGCCCGCGAAGGCCCTACCTCCCGTCCCATGGACTGGGATGAAAGCTTCGCCGAAGTCGCCCTCAAAGGAGTCGGTGCGTCCGAGATTGACGGGGACACTGGCTCATCTGGGGCGGAGAGCGAAGTGGAGAGGCTACGTGTAATTCCAACAACACGACCACTTCTCATCAGGGCCGTTTACGGCGACCCATCGAGAATTATTAGTCCATACCGTCGGAACGTCAGATACGACCCTAGCATGTGTGACAAACATGGGGCGCTGCTCGTACCTCTGACTGATGCCGACGTCCGACACAGCCAAGACGGGCGGGTGGCTCCCTTGCACGATGAGACGACAGGTATCCGACAGCACGGTACCGTGGCGTATACTGTTGCGTTGTCTCCGTATGCGCGCGAGATCCATGCTCTAGAGGTATCGGCACCGGAGGATGTATTCGCGCCACTCAGTTCCCGGGGAGCCAGGGAGATGGTTCAAAGAGATGACGACCGGGTCCGCTTGGAGTGCGCCACCAGCTTCCCGACCTTCCTTCATCAGGACGGTGTCTCCAAGGACTTTGTGGGACGGACCAACCGTGTGGGACGGACCAACCGATCGGTATTTGATGTACACCTATCCAGCTTTAATGGCAAGTACTTCGCCACCATGAGCTCGCGACACTTCCAAGCTCACCCACACTGGATCTTGCCGACGGGCCAAACATTCACGGAGAGTGTCCTGCAATGGGATAATAGCTGGCACATCTTCGCATTCTCTGAATCACCGGAGAACTAGCTGTCGTGGCACGTCACCTATGACCGACGCTTGACTATGGTCCAGGTCGTAAACCGGCCGGGGACTGGCTGCGTCGACCTCTTGGAGCCGAAACAGCAAATCCGGGCTGGATAGCACACGTCAACCAGATCGATGCCGCACTCTGCGCAGAAGTTCAGCAACCGCCAGGTTGGGAGGATGACGTTTGCCTCGTTTGTCATATGGGATATAAATCAAGATGTGGCATGATAGGCTGCTCAGTATGCCAGGAAGGCATCACAGATGCGGCAATGCCGATTCAAAATTGGAGACTCAGGCCAGCGGTGGACTGGAGGGCAGCGGGGTTGATTAGAGATCGAGGGAGCTCGAGTACGTATTATGTGCGCGCGGACGGCAGGTACCAGTCACGAGCCTCCGTGGTCCAGAACTCTGATCGCACTCAGGCGAAGTACCGCGAAGGCTGGAGGAAAGACACTTCCGGTGGCGCACTCGCGCGATACCACGCTGCTATTGCAGGAAAAACAGCCACACTATCCGCTGGAATATCCGTATTCGCCTGGATCCCGGCATCACCTGACGACAAGCGCCCTGCCCATGGCAACAAGGTGCGTGAGGTCGAAGCGCACAAACTGGCCCGTCGATGGGTGTCGTATCAGGTATACTTCGGCTTTCCGCCAGCAGGCAAAGGTGCCATCTGCCCGACGTGGAAGTGGTGGGCATATCTATCATGGCGAGTGGATACAACTGACTTCAGCTCGGATATGGGAGTCCTGGATTTCTTCGATTGGGACACTACAGACCCTGATGCCTGTGATCGCGCCGAACCGTCCATCGGGTGGCGCCGATGGTGTCAGGCTCATCGTGGCCGTCTCCCAGAGGGGCTTGGCCAGCTCTGGCCGTCGATACAAGAAGAAATAGAGTCCCACTGGAAGCCGAAAGAAGAGTGGACTGGCCTCGAGGAAAACGAGGACGAGGTCGAACGCGACCGAGATGATCCTTCGCGCCGTCCCGCATCGCTCCGGCCGCCATCCCGTGCCCGTGGCAGGCGGGCCCGTTCAAACAGTCGGCGACGTATCCGCTCCGCCGGCTCACCTAGGGCGTTCGGAGGCCGCGCCATGCGCAGGCGAACGGGCTCACGCGTCCCTCGCCGAGGCCAAGACACACATCAAGATGATTTGACACTTCCAATCAACCAATGCCGCGTCAAGCAGGCAGCCTATGAGCTGGTTGCGTTTTTCGATGCGGTCGAAGTGCCCCTCGAACATCATAGAGCGGATGCCTCCGCCTCGTGCGAGGAGCAGATACGCAGGATGTGGAACGAACCGCCAGAGTTTTGCGTCTACGTCCCCGATACTCGTGGCGAGAATGAAAAATGGTTGTCGCAGCAAGCTTGCAGGGTAACCATCGAATTATCAAAGACCTTCGAGTGGACATTGGTTGATGTGAACCACGCAGCCGAAAGCGCCATGCGCATCCATCTCGCTGAAGTGGACAAGTTCCGCGCGACACTTTCGCGGGGGCTCAACATCGTGAAATCACATCATGAACTACTTGAGTTGACCCACAAAGACATCTACAATAACCGGCAAGGTCTGCCGCGCATCACTACCGACGCGCCCCTCATTGAGGCGTGTATGTATGGAGTATGTTGCAATCGCGAGCGGCGGCTCTTCTTCGAGTTCAACGAGTCACGTTCAATGCGTTCAGGCATTCGGCAACCGAGCGGTGGCCGCTGCACGTTTACGAGGCCGCCGTGACTGCGTTGCATGCGCGGGCGCAGCACGGAGTGCCGCCGCCTGACTCGGACGAGGGGCGCCGCCCTTCACGCGTGCCCATGTCACGAGGGGCGCGGGCCCGCCAGCCCACGGCGACTACCGCAAGGACTGCGCGATCCGTCAGCCGCAAGCGCCCGCTCAGCCCCTCGCCTGCACCAGCGGCTAGGGAGGCGGCGCATCAAGCGGCCGCTTTCCCGCGCGCCAAGGGCGGCGCAGGCGGCGCATCGAGTGGCGCTGCCCCGCCGCCCCCTGAAGCAGCGGGAACGGGCAAGGGCAAGCGACCCCGAGAGAAAGGGGGCAGTCGTGCGGCCTCCCCACCCGCGGTCCGCTCTTGCCGCTACACGGACATCCGCCAGACTGAACGCAGTGGCGGTGCGTCGTCGTCTTCCCAGCAGATTCCCGAGATTGCTCGTCGCCCATGGCGCCGGGAGCAAAGTCGACCCCCTATGGATCGCGTCTGGAGTGCGTGGCGGGGTATTTCCAGTCGCGCCAGGGGCAAAGGGCCGGGTAAGGAAAACCGTGGCAAGGGAGACTACGGCAGCTGGTCCGACCGACGCTATGACGATCGCGACCAATGGCGCCGCGACGGCGGATGGCACTGGTGAGCAACAGACGCCTATCGCCAATGGCGTTCTGGAAGCTATACCAGTGCACGCGCGCGCTTTCGGCCAATGGCTGTATCGTGTGCTGCAACCTACAAATGGGGCGGCTTGAGGCTGTGGGAGCTTCGCCTCCCCGTGAACCTATGATACTATCGGCCCATGGCCTGATGGTTAATGCCACTTGACTGACGGGGCTGCTGGCGGCTATGAGAGCCTCGCGCCCGCGCTTACTTCAATTCGACGCCGTCGGGAACGAAGAGCCCCGATGGTAATGCGTCGGCCCTGGCCGGCGCTGCGGCCGGGCCGTCGCGGGAGGAGTCGTTGCTGCACGCTCCCTGCCGCCGTCGATGTACATATGACCGCATGCGCAGACATCGCGTTGACTGCAGCTATTTCGGTTCGGAGAGAAAAGTTCCGCGCGCGTGATCATAGTACAACATACTTTCCGTACCATACGCTTAACGGGGTACTTACGTTCCTGTTACGGCCCGCAATCTTCTTGGACCCACTAGCATGGACCCCAACATTGAGAACGACCTTACTTGACGATTTGGGCCCCGTTGGGCCTAAGTTGAGTATATATATATATATATATATATATATATATAGATATTCTCCTTTTGGGCCAAATATCTTGTGGACTCGGAGTTTCAAACATTTTATGCTCCCAGCGTTTTTAACTGTCGGGGGCCTCGCCTGGAACCCCTTCTGGTCTCTCTTGCTGTCTCTCGTGCCCTTCCTGGCGTCCTCCTGGGGCCTGCTGGGTCGTCTTGGAGACCTCCCGGGCCGCCCTTGGTGGACCGCCGTGCTCCTAATAATGGCCTCCCACGGGCTGGACGGCTTCGCGACGCCTTGGATCACCGAGCGCGTTCCATTACTCGCAAAGTGACTACTCGCAAACGGCCGAAACAAACATATGTTTGCCTTGACGTAACGTGTCGTAAATCCTCCTCGCTGGAGACAGGCCCTTTGCGAGTAGTTTCTTTGGAAGTAGTGGATCGCGTTCGTCTACTGGAGCTGGCTGGGGTGGGGATGTGGCTCACCACGGATTCCAGCCAGCAGACAAAGGGATTGAGAAGCGGCCCCTCCGTTGCGACAGCTGGATGCGGCTCGGCTCGGCTCGTCGTCGTCGTCGTCGTCGTCGTCGTCGTCGTCGTCGTCCTCGTCGTCCTCGTCGCGACGCGTCAGTTTCGACCACCGGAGGGGTCCGGTCACCGAGTTTGAGCGGATTTGCCTTCACCTCCCCCTCTTAATGGATTTTCTCTGGGCTTCGACCCCCCGTCTCCCACTCTGAACCGTTCTCTCTGAGCATATTTGCCCCCAGCTCCGACCCCCTGGGCCGCCTGCGAACGACGCTTTCTTTGGTTGTGAGGTATTTCCCACCTTGCGCGCGGGCAAGCCAATAGGGGTTGCAATCCAGCTCGAATGTGGATCGCATGTGAGGTCCGTTGTGATATAGAGTGGGCCGACGAACCAGCAGGGCTCGACTGATATGCATCAAATGTGGGCCAGAATTTCTTCCCGACTCAAGCACGAAACACGCATCAATCATCACAATATATGTATGTATGTATGTATGTATGTATGTATGTATGTATGTATGTATGTATGTATGTATGTATGTATGTATGTATGTGTGTGTGTATGTGTGTATGTATGTACGTATATATATGTATATATATATATATATATATATGTATATATATATATATATATATATATATATAGGGCCGGGGGCGGCCCGGGGCGGTGCCTGTAATCTCCATGGGGGGTGCAGGGCGCCCCCGGGAGCGTTCGAAGCGTCCCGGAGGGCCCCCGGGACCGCCAGGAACAGTTCGAGACCGCCCAAGACGGCCCGCGAGCGCTCCAAGACGCGCACAGATAGCCTCAGAAATGGCCAGGAAGGCCCGAAGACGTTCCAAGAGAGCTCCATATGAGGCCCCGAAGGCATCCCAAGAGGCCTCCCAAGAGAGCGCCGACAAGCCAAAATCGTTGAATTTTATTGTTCCCCACATCCTAAGTGGGGTTCTTGTTTTCTCTGCACACCCTCCGCGCAGGATCTCTCGTCCTCCTCCCTCTCCTCTGCTCCTCTTTGCTTCCTCCTCCGCATCATCATCACCATCACCATCACTCCCCACTCATCATCATCATCACCATCAGCATCACCATCACCATCGCACGATCACTCACCATCATCGGCATCGAACGATCATCATCATCATCATCATCATCATCATCATCATCATCATCATCATCATCACTACTCGCTGACTCACCACTTCGTCCCCATCATCATCACCACCATTTACCATCAGAATCGCACGATCACTCACCATCAGCACTCATCATCACCACCATCATCATCATCACGTCGTCATCATCACCACCACCACCATCATCATCATCATCATCATCATCATCATCATCATCATCATCATCATCATCATCATCATCATCATCATCATCATCATCATCATCATCATCATCATCATCATCATCATCATCATCATCATCATCATCATCATCATCATCATCATCATCATCATCATCATCATCATCATCATCATCATCATCATCATCATCATCATCATCATCATCATCATCATCATCATCATCATCATCATCATCATCATCATCATCATCATCAATCATATATCATCATCAAACGCCGTCGTCATCATCCCATCACCATCATCCACCAAGAGGGAGCCTCGTCTGTGAGTGAATTGTGAGGAAGTCTCAGGCGGGAGCCCCCTCCCTATGGGGCCCGCAGATCATGTTACTAATCCGAGCGGGTCATCGGATTCCTGTAACTGTCGTCACTTTTGGGCTCCTCAGGTCTGAATTTGGAGGAAGTATCAAGCGGGAGCCTCGTCTGTGAGTGAATTGCGAGGAAGTCTCAGGCGGGAGCCCCCTCCCTATGGGGCCCGCAGATCATGTTACTAATCCGAGCGGGTCATCGGATTCCTGTAACTGTCGTCACTTTTGGGCTCCTCAGGTTTGAATTTGGAGGAAGTATCAGGCGGGAGCCTCGTTTGTCAGTGAATTGCGAGCAAGTCTCAGGCGGGAGCCCCCTCCCTATGGGGCCCGCAGATCATGTTACTAATCCGAGCGGGTCATCGGATTCCTGTAACTGTCGTCACTTTTTGGGCTCCTCAGGTTTGAATTTGGAAGAAGTATCAAGCGGGACCCTCGTCTGTGAGTGAATTGTGAGGACGCGTCAGGCGGGAGCCCCCTCCCTATGGGGCCCGCAGATCATGTTACTAATCCGAGCGGGTCATCGGATTCCTGTAACTGTCGTCATTTTTGGGCTCCTCAGGTCTGAGTTTGGAGGAAGTATCAAGCGGGAGCCTCGTCTGTGAGTGAATTGTGAGGAAGTCTCAGGCGGGAGCCCCCTCCCTATGGGGCCCGCAGTTCATATTTGAATCTGAGCGGGTCATCCTCAAACCTGTAACTGTCGTCTCTTTTGGGCTCCTGAGGCTTGAATATGGAGGAATATCAAGCGGGAGCCTCGTCTGTGAGTGAATTGTGAGGAAGTGTCAGGCAGCCCAACGGAACCACCGAGGGGATTTGAGAGCCTTTTTGTGGGGATGTCTCAGGCGGTTTGCTTGTTTCCGGGCTCAACATCCTTCGCTTGGACAGCAGATTGTGAGGATGTCTCAGGCGGGGCGCTGGTTTCAGCACCCCTAAGGGGAGCCGCCAGGGGTGGTTGCACGGGCTCGTTCGCGGCCATTTTGTGGGGATGTCTCAGGCGGTTTGCTTGTTTCTGGGCTCAACATCCTTCGCTTGGAGAGCAGATTGTGACGATGTCTCAAGCGGGGCGCTGGTTGCAGCACCCCTATGGGGAGCCGCCAGGGGTGGTTGCACGGGCACGTTCGCGGCCATATTGTGGGGATGTCTCAGGCGGTTCGCTTGTTTCTGGGCTCAACAGGGAGGGAAATGACAGGAACGAGGATGAGGAGGAGGAACAGGAGGAGGAGGAGGAGGCGGGGGATCGTGAGGAAGGGCATGGGGGTGCGGAGGGGGAGGGGGAGCAGGAGGATGAGGAGGAGGAGCAGGAGCAGGAGAAGGGAGGGGGCGGAGGAACAGGAGGAGGAGGAGGAGGAGGAGGAGGAGGAGGAGGGCGCTTTTTGAGCCGGGTACCGACCTCTGGTGACCGCAGCGCGCGAGGAGAGACACGCCTGGGCAAACTTGCACGACGAACGCCTCCAGGGCAATCGCGACGAGGACGATGCAGGCGCTCCGGACGGCGAGGACGAGGGCGCAGGCGGCCTGGGCGGCGACCCCGCTGCGGCCAGTTTTGCCAGCAGCGTGTACCCAACGCCCAGCGCGTACATCGCGGCCCTGGTCGCTGGGTTGCCAGAGAACGAGAGACTCACGCGGGACCAGACGCTCTTCGTCGCCAAGTTCGCCAAGGCCTGCGACGACGCCTGGGAGGACGACGTGCAGAAGAAGCCCTGGAGCGAGAGAAAAGTAACGCACTTGCTGCTGTTGGGCCAGGGCGGCTAGGGCAAGACGCACGTGGTTCAGAAGATCGTCTTCCCAGTGGTGGAGTATTTGTGGCCCTCGTCGGCGCAGGACAAGGGCGCCATGATGGTCGTGGCCTTCTCGAACGCGCAGGCGAAGAACATCTCCACGGAGACGGTGAAAGCCAGAACGCTGCACAACGCCTGTGCCCTGCATGTCCAGAAGTACATCGACGCGAAGATGAGACCGGGGGGCATGCAGAAGAGGTTGCAGTGGTTGTGGGAGCACGTCCGCGTCCTGGTCATCGAGGAGGTAAGCATGGTGGCAGCTGCTGTGTACAACGCGCTGGACCTTCGCGCCTGCCACGGGCGCAGTGACACGCACGACGTGCAGGAGTCCACCTACAAGAGGCCGCACCACCACTTCGGCCGCGTCCCCATCGTGTTGCACCTCGGGGATTTCCTGCAGCTGAAGCCCACCGGCAGCATCGGGCTCCTGACGGACGTGAACGAGCTCCTGGAAGACGGGTCGTACAAGTACGCGGAGCCGCCGACGGTGGAGATCCAGCACGCCATCAGGGTACTCTCTCAGATCCCCTGCGTCTTCGAGCTGAAGGGCACGAAGCGCTTCGAGCCGGGGGGCCCTCTGATCGCGTTCTTGGGCTGCATGCGCGAGGGCAAGCGCTTCCCACCAGAGGTCTGGTCTGCCTGGGAGAAGACGTTGGCCTCTGACAACCACGGCGTCCTGGACCCACGGCACCAGCGCGAGAATTTCCGGCTCGGCTACGGCATGGGCATCTATTGGGAGACGCTGGCGAGGTGGATCAACGCGCGCGCTCGTCGCGACGCGCGGCGCCTCGGCGTCCCCCTCGTCTTCCTGCCGGCCGTAGACGAGTGCGGCGCGATTCAAGGCGACCCAGGCGCAGGCCGGCGCCTCCTGAACGTCCCGAACATGCACAAGACGGGGGACATCCACGACGTCTTACCGGCACACGTCGGCATGGAGGTCCGGTTCACGGCCGTGCAGGAGGAGCTGAAGAAGAAGTTGGGGCTCGTGCAGGAGCAACGGGCCACCATCGTGTCCTTCGAGTTTCACGCAGACGACGAGCGGGAGTACGAGGAGTGCGCGCCGGGCCAGCTCTTCCGCCCCCGCTACCTGCCGCAGGGAATCTGGCTGCAGGTGCGCGGCTTCCAGGAGTCCCCGATCTACAAGGAGGTCGCCGAGGTGCTGCAGCAGGGCGCCGATGGCGCTGCCGACGACGGCGAGGCCGAAGCGCGGGCGAGGAGCTTGCTCGTGTTCAGGCCCAGCGAGCAGGAGCTCACGTGGCAAAGCTCGGGGGCGCACGCTGTGCGCCGCTCGGGATTCACACTGGCGCACGCGTCCTACCTGACCTCCGCGCTGTCGCAGGGCCAGACGCTGCGCAAGGGCGCCGCCATCGACTGCGCCAGGGATGATGGCGCTGGCCGCACGGGCATGTCGGACGATATGTGGCGGCTGCGCCTCTACGTCATGTTCTCCCGCGCCACGTTCGTGCGGAACATGCTGATCCTGCGGCCGCCCGCGCGAGAGTTCCTGGAGCGCGGGCCGCCGGCGTCCCCGCGGAAGGCGCTCGAGGAGTTCGACAAGAAAGCGGTGGGCTCCAGGGCTGAGGCGGAGCAGCTCGCGGCAGAGCGGGGTTTCATGCTGCCTCCCGCCTGAGCGCCGCGGCGCGCGCCTGGAGGCCCGCGGGGTTGTCCCAACGGCTAGCTCCCACGCCCCAGCGGCCTGCGAGGTTGTCTCAACGGCCCAGCCCGAAGGTTTGCCCCGACGGCTTCGCGATCTAGCCGTCGGCAGACGCGCGCGCGCTGGCCGAGGCGGCGACGGCGCTGAGGAAAATGGATTTGCTTGCCCCGACGAGGGGGAAGGGGAGGTGCACATGGAGAAAAGGCAGGGGGATGAGGGGGGAAGGGGCATGGGGGAGGCCGACGACGAGGAGGAGGTGGCGCGAGAGGAGGAGGAGGAGGAGGAGGAGGAGGAGGAGGAGGAAGATAAATGCAGGGGGCGAGAGGAGAGGGCACTGCGGGGGGCGAGAGGAGAGGGTGTCCGCCAGGGGGAGGAGGAATGGGCAAAGGGTAATCTAAACAGATTCTCATGCGGGGCCCTACCGTCGGAGTTTTTTTTTTTTTTTTTTTTTTTTTTTTTTTTTTTTTTTTTTTTTTTTTTTTTTTTTTTTTTTTTTTTTCCCAACCATCCTGTGGTGTTGGGTCCTCGTTTTGAAGAGACGTCGCCCCGCGTTCCTTCCTTCCCGCTGCCCCCTCCCTCCTCCCATCTTCATCATCATCGTCATCATCCCCATCATCGTCATCGTCATCATCATCTGTCGTCATCATCATTATCACCACCCATGTCGGCACACCCCTCACACGTTTCGTGGCCCCATAGGGAGCTCCACCGAAGGTCCCAGTGCGTGTGCCCGCATGCGTCCCGCACACCATTTCGGCACACCCCTCACACGTTTCGTGGCCCCATAGGGAGCTCCACCGAAGGTCCCAGTGGGTGTGCCCGCATGTCCCGCACACCCATTCCTCACACACCCTCAGGGAGTGAAGGCTCCACCGAAGGTCCCAGTGGGTGTGCCCGCATGCGTCCCGCACACCCATTTCGGCACACCCCTCACACGTTTCGTGGCCCCATAGGGAGCTCCACCGAAGGTCCCAGTGGGTGTGCCCGCATGCGTCCCGCACACCCATTTTGGCACACCCTTCACACTATTCGTGGCCCCATAGGGAACTCCACCGAAGGTCCCAGTGGGTGTGCCCGTCCATGCGTCCCGCACACCCATTTCGGCACACCCCTCACACGTTTCGTGGCCCCATAGGGAGCTCCACCGAAGGTCCCAGTGGGTGTGCCCGCATGCGTCCCGCACACCCATTTCGGCACACACTCACACGTTTCGTGGCCCCATAGGGAGCTCCACCGAAGGTCCCAGTGGGTGTGCCCGCATGCGTCCCGCACACCCGGCACACCCCTCACACGTTTCGTGGCCCCATAGGGAGCTCCACCGAAGGTCCCAGTGGGTGTGCCCGCATGCGTCCCGCACACCCATTTCGGCACACCCCTCACACGTTTCGTGGCCCCATAGGGAGCTCCACCGAAGGTCCCAGTGGGTGTGCCCGCATGCGTCCCGCACACCCATTTCGGCACACCCCTCACACGTTTCGTGGCCCCATAGGGAGCTCCACCGAAGGTCTCAGTGGGTGTGCCCGCATGCGTCCCGCACACCCATTCCGGCACATCCCTCACACGTTTCGTGGCCCCATAGGGAGCTCCACCGAAGGTCCCCGTGGCGCAGTCCACATGCGTCTCCTTTGCCCAGTACAGCGTTACGTGGCCCCATATGGAGCCCCACCGCAGGTCCCAGCCAGCCAGCTAGCTCTCTTTGCTCCGCGCAGCGGGCGACCCGCGCGCGTCGCTGGGACTCCTCCGGGGCGACCTGCGCGCGTCGCGGGGGCTCCGTGCTGCGTTCCGCCCAGCGCCTCGCTCGCCCGTCGTCGCTCTGCCCAGCGGCAAGAGCCTTGCCCGCTATCAGCCAGCCAGCTAGCTCTCTTCGCTCCGCGCAGTGGACGACCCGCGCGCGTCGCTGGGACCCCTCCGGGGTGACCTGCGCGCGTCGCGGGGGCTCCGCGCTGCGCTGCTCCCGCAGCCTTGGACTTTTGAGTGCGCGGGCAAAGAGGGAGTAAAGGAAGGGGAGGAAGCGGGCGCGATCCTCGCGGGGGGGCGCGCCGACATTGGCGTCGCGGCGCGCGGGCGATGCCGTCGGGGAGTCCCGGGGAAGCTCCTTGCGGCGGCCACGCCCAGCGTCACGAGTATTCAGAGGCAGTCGTTGTCAAACTATTGGCATTCATACACATTTGCACCACGCTTTGTCATATTCGCATTCATGCACGTAGACTCGCTCGCACGCAGATCATTCACAGTCAGACGCACGCGCGCAGATTCACCCGCGCTCAGTCTCCCTACGTACTCAGATCAATCGTTTTCGTTCACTTTGTGTACCACGCCACTCATGTCGGCACGCCCCTAGCACGGTTCGTTGCCTCATAGGGATCGCCACCGAAAAAATGAATCACTATTGCGGTACTCGCACCTGCATATGGTTGGGTCCCTCGTCAGGCTAATTTTTTTTTTTTTTTTTTTTTTTTTTTTTTTTTTTTTTTTTTTTTTTTTTTTTTTTTTTTTTTTTTTTTTTTTTTTATATATATATATATATATATATATATATATATAATATATATATATATATATATATATATATAAAAAGAGAGAGAGAGAGAGAGAGAGAGAGAGAGAGAGAGAGAGAGAGAGAGAGAAAGAGAGGTGTTTGGCCTTTTCGCTTTTTCGGGGTTCCGACGCTTCAAAACCGTCCAATAGTCTTCCAAAGCTGCTCCAAGGCGGCCGAAGAGGCCCCCAAGACCGTCCCAAGACGGCCCAAGAGACCCCCAAAATCGTCCCAAGACGGCCCAGGAGAGCCCCAAGATGGCCCAGGAGCCGCCCAAGACGGTTCCAGGAGAGCCCCGACAGGGCTTCAAGACTGGCTAAGCGAGCCCAGCGGGTCCCAAGAGGGCCCCGAGAGGCCCCAAGAGGCCCCAAAGAGGCCCCCAAGAGCCTCCCCGGAGGCCCCCAAGAGGCCCCCAAGATGCCCAAAAATGGCCCTGAACGCGCCCCAAAACGCCTCCAGGAGAGCCCAACAGGCTTCTGGACCGTACAGATGGTCAAGGAAGCCTGGGGAGGCCCCGAAGACGCCCAAAAGCGCCCCAAGAGGGCCCGTGCGAGCCCTTTCAAGAGGCACACATCGGCCCATTTCCTTTGTAAAACGTGCGTTTTCGGCATGCTCGCTGGCTTCGTCGTCGCAGTGCCACAGACGCCCCCGCGAAGCCCCAACACAGCCCAAGAGAGACCCCAGAGGGCCCCAGACGGCCCAAAAGGGTCGGCCTGTGGGGCTCACGGAACCCCCCGAGACGGCCCAAGAGGCCCCAAAGCCAGCCCAGGAGGCCCCCAAGACGGCCTCAGGGAGGCCCACGAGAGCCTCGTTCGAAATCATGTTCCGGGAAGCCTCTCCGGGAACATGATTTCCGGTCTCCGAGGACGCCCAAGAGGCCCACAAGGCAGCCTCAGCGAGGCCCCGGAGGGCCCGAGATGGCTGGAAGATGGCCGAAGAGGGCCCCGAGAGGGCCTTCAAGAGGCACAAATCAGCCCGCTCCCGTAGTAAAACGTACATTTTCAGCATACTCGCTGGCTTCGTCTTCACAGTGCCCCAGACTCCCCCGATGAGCCCCAAGACAGCCCAAGAGAGACCCAAGAGGGCCCAAGACGGTCCAAAAGGGTCGGCCTGTGGGGCTCACGGAACCCCCCGAGGCAACCCAAGAGGCCCCAAAGCCAGCCCAGGAGGCCCCCAAGACGGCCTCAGGGAGGCCCAAGAGGGCCCCGTTCGAAATCATGTTCCCGGAAGCCTCTCCAGGAACATGATTTCCGGGTTCCGAGGACGCCCAAGAGGCCGACAAGACAGCCTCAGCGAGGCCCCAGGGGGCCCGAGATGGCTGGAAGATGGCCGAAGAGGGCCCCGAGAGGGCCTTCAAGAGGCACAAATCAGCCCGCTCCCGTAGTAAAACGTACATTTTCAGCATACTCGCTGGCTTCGTCTTCACAGTACCCCAGACGCCCCCGAGGAGCCCCAAGACAGCCCAAGAGAGACCCAAGAGGGCCCAAGACGGCCCCAAAGGGTCGGCCTATGGGGCTCACGGAACCCCCCGAGACGGCCCAAGAGGCCCCAAAGCCAGCCCAGGAGGCCCCCAAGACGGCCTCAGGGAGGCCCACGAGAGCCTCGTTCGAAATCATGTTCCCGGAAGCCTCTCCGGGAACGTGATTTCCGGGTTCCCAGGACGCCCAAAGACAGCCCCCAGAGGCCCTGGACACGCCGAAGATGGCCTCAGGACGGCCGACGACGCCGCCAAAACTCCCCAAGAGCGCCTCTAGAAGCCCCTCCAAAGGGCCCCAGACGCCGAAAATCATTGAATTCCCAATGGTTTTTGAAGCATTCTTGCGCTCTCCCATGTTCCGCCTCCCCACGGTCCCGGACCGCGTCAGAGGCCCTTCAGATCGCTCCAAGACGGCCGAAGAGGCTCCCAAGAAAACCCAGAGACGGCCCAGGAGGCTCTCCAGATGAGTCAAGAGAGCTTCGAGAGCGCCCCAAGAGAGCCCCAAGAGCGACCCAAGAGCGACCCAAGAGCGCGACGTTTGGAGGTCTCCGGCCTGAGAGGCTCCTAGGACGCCCCCAGAGGCCATCAAGAGGCTCAGCCCCGTGAGCCTCCCAAGAGGCCCCCCGGAAGCCCCAATAGGCCCCCAAGGGACCCCCAGGGAAGCCCCCTGCGGGCCCCCAAGACACTTCGGTAAATCGTATTTCCCAGATAGCTTTCCGGGAACATGATTCCTTGGGCTTCTGCCCACCGCCGCAACCATGTTTCCAATAGGCTTGCCGACAAGGCCAACAGGCGCCCCTCGGTAAGTCCCCAGAGGCCCCCCTCTTAGAGAGCCGAACCAATCATGCTCCGGGAAAGCTTCCCGGGAACATGGTTCTCTATCTCGGAGTAGGCCCGGGGGGGGGGCGGGCCGTTGCTTGTTCCCCCCATCGGTACTCACCAGGAGTTGTGTGGGGGGTCCAGAGCTCCCGAGGCGGCCCGAGCCCCCCCCGAAGCAGGCCACGACAGGCCCGGAGAGGACCCAAGACGGTCCCACGAGGCACCGAAGACGCCCAAGATGCCGTCAAGACAGCCAACGAGGACTCCAACACGCTCCAGGACGGACTCAAGAGGCTCCCCAAGAGGGCCCTGGAAGGCAAGATTCTTTCGTTTTCCGAGTGTTTTGGATTTTGGCGTTCTCGCTTTCCCCGCTTTCCAGCGCACCCTCACGGCCTCGGAGGCCTTTCAGATCGCTCCAAGAAGGCCCACGAGGCCCCGACGAGGGCCCCCAGACGGCCCAGGGGCCCAGGATGCTCCCCAGACAACCCAAGTGTGCCCCAAGAGAGCGCCAAGAGAAGGCCCCGAGGGGTCCCGAGGCGGCCCGGGCCCGCCCCGAAGCAGGGCACGACAGGCTAATGGAGGTTCCAAGAGGGCTCTAGACGGTCCCAAGAGACCCCGAAGACGCCCAAGCTGCCCTCAAGACGGCCGACGAGGACTCCAACACGCTCCAGGACGGACTCAAGAGGCTCCCCAACAGGGCCCTGGGAGGCAAGATTCATTAATTTTCCGATAGTTTTTGAAGGATCTAGGCGTTCTCGCTTTCCCCTCTTCCCAGCGCACCCTCACGGCCTCGCTCGGAGTCCCTTCAGATCGCGCCAAGACGGGCCACGAAGCTCCGAAGAGGGCCCCAAGACGGCCCAGGAGGCTCCCCAGACAACCCAAGTGTGCCCCAAGAGCTCCCCAAGAGAGGGCCCAGAGGGGAACCGCCAACCGATATTTCGAGGTCTCTGGCCCTAGAGGCCGCCTGTAGGCCCCCGGAGGCCACCAAGAGGCTCCCACGAAGCCCCGTGAGGCGCCCAAGAGGCCCCCAGGAAGCCACAAGAGACCCTCAAGGGGCTCCCAGGGAACGCCCAAGAGGCCCCCCAACACACCCCAGCAAACCATGTCCCCAGAAAGCCTTCTGGGAACATGGTTCATCATGGGCCCGCGAGTCTCCGGAGGCTTCGAAGTACCATCATGCTACAGGAGAGCTGTCTGGGAAGTTGATTGGGAACATGACTGATCCCCTTTTCGTGGCCCTCCGCAGATCGTTTCGCACAAAGTTGCCCCAAGTGCCCTCTTGAATCGACGACGACGACGACGACGACGACGACGACGACGACGACGACGACGACGACGACGACGACGACGACGACGACGACGGCGCGCCCCAATAGGCGACGACGACATTGCGACGACGACGGCACGCCCCAACATGCTCCCCAAGACGCCCCAAACCCATGCTTCCAGAAGGCCTTCTGGGAACCCGATTCATACGGCCTCCGCCCCCCTACACAACCATTTTCCTCGAAGGCCTTTCGGAATGCAGATTGGCATGCGTGGACTGTGGTCCACTACTTCAGTGGAGCAGTGAATTCGTCAAGGCCTGGGGCCTGCTAGAACCTGAGCGCGCGCGAAGCGCGCGCGATGGTTCTAGTATATATATATATATATATATATATGTATACATATATACATTGTACATGTTTGTTTATGTATATCTGGCGATTTATATGTATATGTACATGCACATGTACATGCATACGCAAATGTTTATGTACAATTATCGGGACATACATGTATGATTGTATGTATTTATGTATGCATGTATGTATGCATGCGTATGCATGTCTGTATGCATGCATACATGTAGGTATGTATGTATGTACGTATGTATATACACCCCCGTTACGAAAGTTTGTTCATCTTGGCGAAATTTGACATGGCTGGACGCTGTGGTGAGAAGTAGTGTAGGAGTGATTTGTTCTTGCGGTTTCACACGTGGAGATATCTAGAATTGTGTGGAAGTGGCCGGGAGTGACTTCCCCCTCCTGAGTTTATAGGGGGAGAGATTTTATTTTGAATTGGTGATATACTATCAGTTGTAAATCAGGGAGGTTCCCGGAAAGCTCTCCCGCCCAACCAGGCCGAGGGCTGCCGTGCGAGGAGTCTACGGGAGGAAGGGGGGCCCCGCTTGGAGACGCCCTTGACGTCAATGCTCAAGATGAACAACTTTCCTAACGGGTAAGTATGTGTGTATGTATGTATGCATGCATGCATGCATGCATGCATGTATGTATGTATGTATGTATGTATGTATGTATGTATTTATGTATGTATGTATGCATGCATGTATGTATGTATGTATGTATATATGTTACTAGTGCGCGCACGTTTTGCGTCAGCCGATGTTGCTCTCTGCAGCGTGTGTTGCTCAAAGGGGGTGCTCCCTGGAAACACTTGCAGGTAGAGCCTTTGCTGCGTACACACTCACACGTGAATCTCAGTCGGGAATGTACCATCTCTTTTCGAGACCAGAGGTGGAGGAAGCGTGATCGCCTTGTGCTGCCATTGCGTCGTCTCGGGCGAAGCAAGTGGAGAGTGCCCCAATCTCGTGTGCGTGGTTTCCCAGCAGCTGGCAGGCCCGACGAGCGGCAGGGCGTGCTACGAGTTCAACTTCGTGCTGCACGCCGGCTTCGTCGCATCGGCCTTCGTGGTGGGAGCTCACCGTGGTCGTGGCTGCTCAGTCGGAGTTCCAGGCGGGTGGTCATCCAGACCGATGGCGCAGCTAGTGGCAGCAGCAGGGCTGGCAGGAGCGGTGGGGCTGGCGGCGGTGTCATCGGCGTTGGCCCGGGGGCGTGAGTTGCTGGTGCACTATGATGATGACCTCTGGCACGTTCGCATCATGCTCGCGCATGCCGACAACACAAGGTGGATCATATATACACCCGGCCAGGACCTGTATGAGGAGGACTACGGCCCCAGCAACGGCGACATCACAGGTGTGCGGGCTTTCAAGACAGACGGCAGCATTCCACCGAGCCAACAGAGCGCCCGCTTCTACAATTTCAGAGCTGGTGCTGAACCTGAACAGGCCGCGCTGCGCGGGCTGCTTGAGGAGGCGCAGGATCTGGTGACACTGGCTGGCCGTGGAGTGGCTCCGCCGGGGACTGAACCTGAGGTCTGGCAGCTCGCGGAGTCGGACGGCGTCTTCTCGGTCGATGACGAGGGCCCAGGACGGCTGGAGGTGTTTGCCGAGAAGCGCGGCACCGCTTGCGCCGGGCTGCGCGTACTCTTGATAGAGAAGGTGGCGAGGAACCAGGTCGAGCAGTGGAAGACGGATGTGGATCAGCTCGACCTGTCGGACTTGGTGGTGATTAGGGAGATTGCACACCAGCTCCAGACCATAGAGTACCAGTACGCAGAGAAGGTTCGAGGGGGAAAGCGCGGCGGATTCGCTGGCGCCTCTTCCTCCGTCGCGGCCGTCATCGCGAATGACGAGATGGGCCTGATCGGGCGGCAGCACGTCAATCCCACGGCGTGCTGTGCCCCGATGTTCATCGGGCACGTGAGTGAGGAGTTAGAGAAGGAGTCGCAGACCCAGAAGCAAGCCAGGCAAGCTCGAGAAGATAGAGCCCTCCTTCGTCAGCCCCCAGACGGAGGTGGTCGTGTCCGTGGGGGCAGCGGGCAATGAGCACACGCGGGGCCGTCGGAGACGGCCTCATCCGGCGGCCAGCACTGCGTGCAGGCCATCCATCGCTCGCAGGAGCGACGAATTCGGGTGCAAAGTCGAGTCGGCTGTTTTCGTCGGCGGAGCCTCGGACACTTTTAAAGCATCGGGTAAAAGCATCCAGGTCAGATTCCTCGATCTGCGCGACTGGGCGGCCGCCTGGGCTGAGCAGTCTTCCAGTCTCTTCCGAGCAATGGATGAATCGGCTTCGTCACGACGCCGCCTCCGTCCTTACAGAAATGTACCTGGGTGGTGCTCCGTGCTGTCCTGCGGGTGCTGCTTCGTCTCTGGGCGGGGGCAGCATGGGGCACCTCCGGGAACGTTGCAGTAGGATGGGCATCCCCCCCGCCGATGTTCAGCCGGCCGAGGCTTTTTCGAGCATCAGCGGTGGGTGTGACTACTCTGGTGAGAGTTCGCCAGCAGTTCCCCTGGGCGAGTCTCTGCTGTCGCTTAGGCCGCAGGGACGGCCCCGACTGATAAATGTCAGCTTTTGGGCCCCAAAGGTCGCGAGGAAGTCCAGGCGTGGATGTGCGAGCATGTGCTACCAAACTCGGTAGGCATGCGCAGTTTCGAAGCGAGTAAGATGAAGATTTATCATGACCCTGGTCTTCGCAGGTCTGCGCGCCGATATGCACGCGTGCTTCAGATGCTGCGTGTCAGGAACATGGTTGAGTTTGTGTGCGAGGAAGGTGATGCTTGCGTAGGACTTTTTCCTGTGCGCAAGAAGAGCGGTGCCCAGCGCCTGATTGCCGATTGCCGGCAGTCCAATTGCTTTGTCGCGAGTAGCGACCATCTCGAGCTGCCCACGTCGGGCGCTTTATCCAGATTAAGGCTCGAGGCCGGAGAGCAGCTGTATGTAGGTCAGTACGATTTAAAGGATGCCTTCTTTCAGTTTGGAACACCCCCCGAGTTGCGGAGATTTTTCCATCTGCCCCCCATCAAGGCTAAGTGGATGAAGCGGCTGCTCCCCGACATTCCGAGCACTGGAGGGATTGTGCGATCTCGACTTACTGTCACGCCGATGGTATGGGTCCACGCGCTGTACTGGTGCCAGACAATTCACGAGAGGATTTTGAGCCAGGCGTTTGCAAGCTCTCATCTTCTACAGGATCATCGGCCAGTTGGTGATCTGAAGAATGTGTGTGTGTCGGTATATGTGGACAACGTGGGCGCTCCCCTGATGTTTGTCGAGATCTCACTCAGCGATCCCTGGCGGCTGTTCGGAGTGCTGGTCTGGAGGCTCACGAGGTCGATGTAGTCGGAGTCGGGGGAGATCTACTGGGGCTCAGCGTCTCGGGAGATGGTCGAATCTTACCGCGACATGAAAGGGGATGGAGGGTGTGGGTGGCTTTGGAGTTCCTCTTGAGGCGCCGTCGATGTTCCGGTAGGACGCTTCGGAAGCTCTTGGGGCATATCACCCATCAGGCAATGCTTCGCGGGAGTTGCTGTCATGCTTTCGTGCCGTGTATGTATTCATAGAGAAGAACCCCGATAGCCCCTCGAAGCTGTGGCCCGCGGTGCTGAGAGACGTCCGCTGGGCTCAGGCGCCGCTTCCATTGCTCGAGTGCGACCTTGCCAAGCCGTGGGGGCCGAGGGCCTACCCGCGTGATGCGTCGCCGTGGGGTCTTGGGATATGCGCGGCGCGGCCGCTCGCTGAGGTGCTGGACGAGGCCAGCAGGTATTCAGATCGGTGGCACTTCTTGGGTGGAGGTCGTGCTAATCCACGGGCAGTACTGGAAGAAGGGGGTGATGATGACGCCGGGGCACCTGAAGGTTCCCTTCGAAGAGTGCCTCCTGTTCCTTGGCTTTACACTTGCTTGCTGCACGCTGGGTGGCACACGGTCAGTGGTAAGGCTTGGGAGCGTAGTGAGCACATCACCTGTCTCGAAGGTCGGGCCCTGGTCGGAGTCCTCAGGAGGGTCGCCAAGACTCGCGAGTACATCCAGAAGCGGGTCCTCATTCTCACGGACTCCATGGGTGCACTGCTTTCGGCTCAAAAGGGAAGGTCGAGTGCGCCACGTCAGTGCCGCGTCGCCCGCCAGCTGGCCTCCAACCTCCTGCTGCGGGACACCCACCTCTGTCTGCGATGGGTGCCCAGCGAGAGGAACGTGGCTGACGAGCCGTCCCGCCGCGGGTTGCGGCATGCTGGTGCAACGAACGCTGAGGGCAGGTTCCGCCGTGGCTGGGGCAGCGCGCGGGGAGAGAGTGCTCTCTCGGAGTGGCGCCGCCGGGCGCTTCCTGACCCGCCGAGCGCCGGCCTCGCCAGTGCTGCAGCCAGGCGCGACCCGCCCCCCCCCCTCAGCGGAAGGGCTGGCCTTGGTCGCGCCGGCCGCGGCGCCAGCCGAGGATCCTCGCCTGCCGCGGCGGCGCCTGGCCCCGGCCACAGCGCCAGAGCATGGGCGTCGGCGAGTTCGGCGACGGCAGGTTGCTCACGGCGCTGTGCGAGCCTTGCCAGGTCGGACGGTGCTGGAGGCGGTCATGGTGCGAGTGCCGGCGAGGCGATCGTGCCTCCGTCGGGTTGCGGGGCTGGCGCGGCGCTCGGGGATGATGATCGCGCAGAACGTGACGGGCGCGGAGCTGGACCGGGCGCAGGGTCGCATCATCAGCTTCCTCGGCCAGATGAGCGTGGTGTGCCTGAACGCGGCGGAGGCGGAGCACCTCAACGAGGAACTCTTCGAGGGCACAAAGGGGGGCGAGGGCGGCCGGGTGCTGGCCGCGCTGTCCTGGGCCTTCGCCTCCGTGGGCAAGCAGGTGTGCAACCCCCTTCGGGCACGGAGATGTTCCGTGGCGTTGCACCGACTTGCTCCAGGCAAGCCGAGGTGGCCAGTTTCCGAGAGCCTGATCTTTGTGGTGGCGACCAAGTTGATCGCGCAGGGGAGGTTGCAGCAGGGCGCGGCAGTCTTGGTGGCACACCTCTGTAACTTTCGCCCCTGCGAGTTTCTCCGCACCACGTGGGGGGTGATCCAGCGGCTTCGACGGATCCGCCCAGCGAACGAGTGCCTGGCAGGGATCGGATTTGTCTGCCCTCGGCGAGAACGTGGCGCAGATCATCCGCGAGTTCGGCCTCGGAAACGCGATCGGCGAGTTCGTGATGCATCGTCTCCGTCAGTCAGGGCCAAGTGCCGACGTCCTGGCGGATCGCAAGGCGATCGCGGAGATCGAGCATCGCGGCAGGTGGTCATCAGACAGCAGTGTGAGGAGACATCAAGAAGGAGAGCGGATCAACGAGCTCCTCAATCGGTGTTCGGCCCAGATGAGAGAATTCGCCGCCAGTTGTTTGGAGGCTGTGCCGAGGGCCCTGCAGAGATCGGGCGCGCCGCTGCAGGTTCCAGCGGGCCTACGCGTACGTTGATTGTGCCGTTCTTTCTCGAGATCTTTGCAGGAACGGCTCGCGTGTCCCGGGAGATGGCTCGGCTCGGCTTCCTGGCGATCGCTATCGACACTCGTTTCGGCATGAGGCATGATATGTGTAAGAGATCTTTGGTGAGAGCTATTCGAGGCAGGATCATGTCAGGCTTCGTCATAGGCATTCACTTCGGCGCGCCGTGTATCTCATGGTTTCGCGCTCGTACCAGGCCCAACGGCCCTCAGCCCCTAAGAAGCAGTGAACACATTCTTGGGCTTCCCGTCCTGCGAAACGAGGGGAAGCGCTGGAAGATAGGTATGGGAAACACTACCATGAAAAACACTGTGAGCATCGTGTCAGTGGCGTCTCTGCACGTTGTCCCGTTCTGTATCGAGAACCCCTACTTATCCTTTACTTGGGAGGCGCCTCAGATGCTGAATTTACGACGACGTGACACTACACGGGGAATTCGAACATATTTCTGTCAATGGGGAGTCCCTTGGATGAAGCCCACTAGGCTAGTGTGTAGCTACTTGCCTGTTGAATCCTTGGGCCGTAGGTGTAAACTCTGCAGGGGAAGGTGTTCCAGAACTAACAAACCACATGTTTCTTAACGGGCAAGAACAGTAATGTAATCTTTCAAAACCCGCGTGGCCGAGGAATATCCAAAGTGCTTTTCTCGTGCCCTTGCCAAAGCTTTTGCGAATGGTTTTAAGAGCCTGAGGGCCATTTATTTTTCTGCAGTTTTGTAGTGAGTGTGTATCCAGGGAGAAGTCCCACCACCACACCACCCCTTCTCTTCCATGATAGAACGGTTTGCACGTGTGGAGCGGAGCTGCATTTCAGAATTCTGTGATGTTGTTGAGCAGCACCCTGAAAAGGTGCTGGTGCACAGCGCTTGAGATCAGTACAATTGTGTGCGCTGCCCGTGAAGTCAAAAGGTCTGGCTGCCGCTGCTCGTGCTCCCTCGGGTCTCGGTGGCCCTTACAAAGCAGGCAGGTGTCTCGCGCGCCCCGAAGGCAGATGCTACTAGTGCGCGCACGTCTTGCGTCAGCCGATGTTGCTCTCTGCAGCGTGTGTTGCTCCCACCCACCTCCCTTGTCACACTTTTATTTCTTTGCCTTGCGGAGCGGAGCTGCGCTTCAGAATTCTGTGATGTTGTTGAGCAGCACCCTGAAAAGGTGCTGGTGCACAGCGCTTGAGATCAGTACAACTGTCTGCGCTGCCCGTGAAGTAAAAAGGTTTGACTGCCGCTGCTCGTGCTCCCTCGGGCCTCGGTGGCCCTCTCAAAGCAGGCAGGTGTCTCACGCGCCCCGAAGGCAGATGCATGTATGTATGTGTATTTGCATTCGTTTATGTTTGTATTCATGTTTGTATATGTGTGTGCGTATGTACATGCATGTATGTGTGCATGTGTGTATGCATGTATGTATATGTATGCATGTCTGTATGCATGTATATTTGTGTGTATGCATGCGGGTATGTGTGTATGCATGCATGTATGAATGCATGGATGCATGGATGCTTTTATGCATACATGTATTCATATATGTACAATTATGCATGTATATTCGTATGCATGATGTATATTTGTATGTATGTATATAGGTGGGTCGGTAGGTATGCAATGTATGTGAAGCATGCATGCATGTATGCATGCATGCATGTATGTACGTATGTTTGTAGGTTTGTATGCTTGTATGTATGTATGTGTGTATGTATGTATGCAAGTATGCATGCATGCATGCATGTATGCATGTATGTATGTATGTATGTATGCATGTCTGTTGTATGTATGTATGTTGTATGTATGTATGTATGTATGTAAGTCGGTCAGTAGGTATGTATATAGGTATGTACCAAAGTATATGTGTTTGTATGCATGCATGTATGACTGTTGTATATGTTTGGCTCGAGCGCCCGCGCACAGGGCGCATTCCGGCTCCTCCCATCCATCCCTCTGCTGCGCCTTTTTCTGCTTGCGATGGCTTGCGCACATGCAGCGCGCCCGCTCTTCGGAGCGCTCCCGGCCGTGGCAGACGAGCTGGGCTGGTGCAGGCGTTGCGGCCAGGCGCTGCCCGGCGCCTTGGCTGCCGCCGCCGTGGCGGCCGGGCCGCCGCTGCCGCCAGGACTCCCCGCCCCGCCAGAGAGCATGGACGTCGAGGCCGGCGGCGCTGGCATCGCGCAGGGCGTGGAGACCTTGCAGGTTGGCACGGGCCCAGCCGCCGAACTGGACCCGCTGCCTGACATCGACATCGACGAGGCCGGAGCAGCCTTGACAGCGGGACCACCATCACAGGCCACAGCACCACCTCCAGTACCCCCCACTTCCAGTTCGACTACGCCTGCCCCCCTGCCCTTGAGCATGTTCAGAACGTTCGTCGACCGGGAGGTTCTCCAGTACTTCGAGCTGATCGAGGCTGCCCACCCGCGGGGCAGTACTGGGGCGCAGGTGGCTGCGGAGTTCCCCACTGGCTGGCCGGGCTTGCATAAGCTCGCCTACAAAACTGTCTCCTCGGACCCTTGGCGAATGCTCGGGATGTCGATGATGTCAGGCGCTGCGCCCACCTGTCTCTCCATTGCCTCCCGGGAGCGCGCAGCCCGTCTTCTGTGCGACCTGGCTGACCAAGCGTCATGGTCAGCGAGCGACCTCGCGGAGGCAGCGAAGTTCCAGGTTCTGCTCACGAGTGCTGCCCGGCACTGCGAGGAGGGGATCCCCGACGCTTTGAAGGAGAGGAAGAAGTTGAAGAGCCCCGAGGTCCCGCTGTTCAAGGAGCTAGGAGAGGCCGCTTTGAGGCTGGTGGACGTGCCTGTCTCTGGCGGCCTGGCCCCCCTCATCCTCGCGCCGTGGTCCAATCTCCTCCGCCAGGGCAGGTTCACGAATGAGATCGTCGCAGACTCGCGAGGGCTGGCGGCTCTGGCCGAGAAGGGCGATCCCGCGCTGTGGGATTGGTGTGAGGGTAAACGCGTGGTCCTCTGGGCTCCGGAAGAAATCAAAGCCCTCGCCCGATGCCTGGCCGCCCTGTTGCGCCGGGCTCCGGACCGTTGGCCTCTCTCATGCCGCGTGGTGGCCGCGGTGGGCCTCCTGCCAGACATGCGCGATTTTGTCATGTTCGCCGAGTTATGGTGGCGCCCCTTCCTTGCTGCGAAGTGGGCCCCGCTGCTCAGGCAGTGCTGGGCCACGCCGCTTCCTATGGAGTGGACCTCCACTGGCCCAGCAGGTCCTCGCTTAGGCCACGCAGGCCTTGCCATTTTCCACCATGGACGTGAAGGCCCTCGCGCCGCTCCCCAAATTCACTTCCCTCGCGCCCCTCTGGCGCAGCTGCCGGCGCGGACCGCGGTGACGATGGACATGATGGCTGAGGACCTGCATGTGGCTTTCGCCCTCCTGCGGGCGAGCGGGGAGGAGAGCGCAGCGATCAGGCAGCGCCGGCGTGGCCCGCTGAGCGCCCAGGAGAGCCCGCGGATCTGCTTGGGCGTCATCTTCCCCTCGGAGTGCACCGACCTCCACATCGGGGTTTTCTTTCAACATGTTCGTGGGGCGGGGCTGCCGGCGAGCGCGTCCTGGGCGCGCCTGGCCATTTGCGGCTCGGCGAGCTCGTGCATCCTTGAAGTCTCCTTCCCCGGCAGCTTGGACCGCCTGTGGCACTTTTGCTCGCGGCTCCTGGCCCTGTCCCGCACGATGATGTTGGTGGTCACGTACGTGGCGGCCATGGTGTGGACTGCAGCCATGGGCGACATTCTCAATGAGGTTAGTTCCGAGACGATCTTCCGTCTGAAATGGAAGGCGTCTCGTAGCGGTGGGCGCGCCATTGCTGCCCCCGCCGCGACGCCGGAGGCGATGGCGGCCAGCCGCCGCCGCGGCGCCGGGACAAGTTGGCACGCGGACTATATATGGCGGACGTGATCGTGATGTGGGAGTTGGGCAAGGAGGGCGGGGAGGTGCTCAAGCTCATTATGCAACGCTCAGCGAGACCGACTACGCCAAGACCCCGCAGACAGGCGAGCACATCCACCTTGCAAGGGTGGACGCACGGGCACCTCCGAGGCGCCTTCGCCTCCTCCTTCCTGGCCTGGAGGCGGCGCGCAGGATGCGCGCGGCGCTGCGGGGCCAGTCTGTGCGAGTGGGGTCCGACTTCGTCGGCTGTCGCATCACCAGCGACTTGCTGGACGCGGAGGGCATCCTTGGGGGGGGCACCCGCCACCAGCTGTGACTTGGTGGTGGAGATGGTCGGGGCATGCATGCGGGAATTTGCAACTGCCGCCACTTTCGGTGGCTCCTGGGAGGCACGGCGGAGTCTGGGAGTAAACGGATTCAGTCCAGACCTCGCAGCTCTCTGGGGGGCTGCGAATTGCGCAATTGTCGCCATTTCCGTGGGCTCCTGGGAGGCAGGGCGGAGTCGTGGAGTGCACGGGCCCAGCCGAGACCTCGCGGCTTCTTGGGGGGCTGCGAATTGCGCAATTGTCGCCATTGTCGAGGGTTCTTGGGAGGCGCCGCGGAGTCGGGGAGTAAACTGGCCCAGTCCAGACGTCGCAGCTCCCTGGCGAACTGCGCAATTCTAATCATTTTTGCGGGCTCCTGGGAGGCACGGCGCAGTAGGGGAGTACGCAGACCTAGCGGGGACTTCGCATCTCCTTGGGGATTGCGAACTGCGCAACTGCCGCCACTTTCATGGGCTCCTGGGAGGCACGGCGAAAGACGGGAGCACGCGGACCCAACCGAGACGTCGTGGTTCTTTGGTAGGTTGCGAACTTTTTGCAATGTTCGCCTTTTCTCCGTGGGCTCCTTGGAGGCACTGCTGAGTAGTAGGGGAATACTCGGACCCAGCCGAGACGTCGCGGCTCCCTGGGTGGCTGCGAAATGCGACGTTGTCGCATCATTCGCAGGCTTTGAAAGGTCCAACAGAATCGGGGGCCATGCGGGCCCATTTGGGACCTCGATGCCCCTTGGGAGGCTGCGAACTTCGCAAATGTCACCCAGCCGAGACCTTACGGTTCCCTGCGGGTCTGCGGCCTGCGCAAATGTCGCCACTTTCACTTGCCTTTGGGAGACGGGGCGGTCCAGCGGAGTTGGGGGCCATTCGCGCCCAGCCGAGACCTCGCCGTTCCCTGGGTGGCTACGAACTGCAGAATTGTCGCCACTTTCGTGAGCTCCTGGAAGGCACGGCGGAGATGAGGGCAGCGCCGATCGTGCATATCTGGCCATGTGTCATAGAGATGTGATGTGTATGTATGTAATGGTAATACACATACGGATATTGCGTGAAGATGAAGATTGGTACGTCCCAGGTGTTTTTTTGTGTGTGTGTGATCGGTGAACATTTGTTTGGGAAACAGCGAGTCACGTTCACGTGTTTTGTTGTTTTGGGGGCCGCGGTGAGCACTGGAGTCTCCCCACAAATAACAAGCATAATCAAAACAAGCACACACAGCATTTCGCCGCCTTCCAGGAGGCAGCAAAAACAACAAAGCAACCGTATACAGCATTTCGTGGCTCTGAGGGTCTGTTCCTTGAGTAAGAAAGCCTTAGTCGTGCCTTCTCTTCATCGACGTCAGGACTCCTTGGATGCTTTTAGTAAGGGTTCCTGAGTAAGGATTGTGAAGGCCTTGCGGGGCTGGTGCCGCCGACCCTGAAGGCGGATCTCCCCTGGGACCATGGGGTCCCCTCCGAGGACCACGGGGCTCGGGCCACGGGGCTGGCCGGGGCCGGGGCCAGGGTCGGGACCAGGGCCGGCCCCCCACACAGGGGGAACCCGTCCCAGTCTCCCCGCGTTCAAGGGTGGGGCCACCCCCTTGGACCCGCCGGGACCTACCAGGGGGCTGTGATCTGACCCGGGACACCCCCTCCCACCCCCCCCCCTCTATACTCCTCCTCTTACTCCCTCCCCTACCCTCCTACCCCCTGGATGGGAGTCGGCTTGACTACGACGTTTCTTTGTTCGCTTCGCATTTTTCTTGGGACTGACGAGGATGACGAAGACGACGACGGCGTTTCACACACGCCGGAGGTTCGGCGGATTCCTACTAAGGAGTACTGAGTAAGAACCTCTTCTAGTATAGAGCTTCTTGTAATGATGCTTTCATTCAGGAATATGCTATGAGGATATTTTGACAAAGGGTTCTGTAGGAAGGATGCCTGTAGTAAGCCTTTCGCCAGCCAGGATCACAGGCTTATACATTGCGCATAAACCAAAGCAAAGGAGCGAAACCATCGTGCAGCTTCGTGAAACGACTGACCTTGCGGCCTCGTACTTGGAGCGCAGGGGGGGGGCTGGGAATTGGTGGCTTCCATAGAAACATCTATTTGTATATTTATACATTCACACACGTATACATGCGTGTGTATGTATGTATGTATGTATGTATGTATGTATGTATGTATGTATGTATGTATGTAATGTATGTATGTATGTATGTATGTATGTATGTATGTATGTATGTATGTATGTATGTCTGTATACTGGTCCCCTGTATGCGTATACCCGTCTTCCCCCCTTTGGCCAGGACACGCCGCCCCAACACGTCCGTAGCCTGTTTGGGCTCAAGATCCAAGCATTTCTTCGGGGTCACGGCCACGGGCTGTCTCGTGGCCGCGAGGCCTGCTCCGAGGGCCGCCATCCGCCCTCCTCGCGCTCCCGGCGGCAGCACTGGGAGGCGAGGGTCGCTGGCCTGACTCGTGGCAGGCGCGGGGCTGGATGGCCCAGGCGGCTGTCGAGGACCTCGACGGTGGAGACGAGGACCTCTGGGAGGCGCCGGAGGCCGTCGTGCCCGCGCCCGTGGAGGACGGACCCGTGCCGATCGTCCCACTGGCGGTGGCCCAGGGCAGATGCTACTGCAGCACGGGCTACACTGCGGGCGGCCTCGAGCAGTGCCGGTTCGCGTGGCGGGCGCTGCGTGTCTCCAGCGCAGAGCCGCCGCTGCGCTTCGTGAAGGCCGAGTTCCTCTTCAGCGACGACGGCTACTGGGACTGGTGGGCCAGCCACCCTGGCCAGCCGAGCGCGGTGACGGTGCGCCCGCTCATCCACGTGTGCTCGGAGAACCCGTGCTCAGTCTTGGAGGGGCCGGGGACGTGCACCGAGCTGATCCACGTGTCGGACGGGGCGGAGCTCGGCCTCGGGGACCTGCGGGCGCTGTTCGTCGAGTGCCAGGAGACGAACCCCGAGGCGGCTTGGCCAGCAGCAAGCCTCGGGCCGCTGGTCGCCGCCGCCGCCCCCGCGAGGCCCGCTGCGGTGGCCAAAGCGGCGGGCCGCCCACCAGCCGCAGCAGGTCCTCCCAGGGTCCCGCCTGGCGCTGCCCCTTTCGACGACTTCCTGAGCGTGAGAGGCTCGTCGCGCGGGCCTGGCTCAGAGCTGGCCGCAGGCGAGGAGGCAGCTGCCGCGGGCGGCCTGGGAGGCAAGCTCGAGGGTGCTCGTGTGCGCTTCGAGGAGGGGAAGCGGGCTGCTGGCGACGTCAACCTGGACGGCTTCCCCCTCGGCGCAGAGGCGGCTGGCGAGGGGCCTGTGAAGAAGCGGTCGCTCGGAGACCTGCTGGTCGAGCGCGCCGCGAAGCTCAAGAGGGCCGCCTCGGACGCGGCCCCCCGAGGGTCAGGAGACCCCGTGCCCGATCGGGCGCTGCCAGGAGCTGGTCCGAGTGGCGGCATGGCGGAGCTGGCGCAGGCGCTCGTGATGGCCATCCGCGAGGGCAAGGAGGGTCCCCCTGGCGACGGCGGCGGGGACGGCCTCGGCTCCTCGGACCCCGCGGCGGTGCCGCGCGACCTGGCCACGAAGAGGGCCTTCTGTCGTCGGATGGCCGCCGCCTCCCCAGGCCGCCTCACGGAGCTGAGCCTGCAGCAGATGGCGGACTTCCTGGGCTCGCAGGAGGGGGGGCGGCCGTCGACGCGACGGGCCCGATCGCGCTGCGGTACCTCCTCACGATCTACCTGCCGCAGCATCCGGTGAAGGAGATCGGCGTGCAGACGCACCGCGAGCTCCGCACCCTCGCGGAGGCGGTGGACCTGCTGACGCAGGGGAAGGCGGCCCACGCCTGCGACCTGATCGTCCAGCGCCTGAAGGCGCTGCAGGTGGCAACGACGGATGGCTCGTGGGCGGCGGCGAAGTGGTTGGAGCTGATCCCGCCGCGCGACGAGCCCACGGCCATCCGCAGCGAGGAGGGGGAGCTCATCCGCAGCATCCAGCTCGGGGAGATGAAGCTGGACGAGCTCTCCGCGCGGCTGGCCTCCGCCAAGACGCCGGGATAGGGCGGGGGCCCGACGGGGGCGCGCCCGCCGCTGGCGCCTCCGTCTGTTGGCCAGGCAGGGGGGGCACCCCCTGCGACAGCGCAGGCGAAGGGACCTGGGGGGCAGGCCCCCCGCCAGCCGCGGGCTCGGCCGCCCCGCAGGAAGGCTTCCGCGGCGGCTCCACCAGCCCCCCTGGCGGCGGCCGCGGGCGGGCCCCCCCCGCAGGCCGAGGGGTCGGCAGCCCCACCGCCGTGGAAGATGTCCTTCGCGGAGATGCGGAAGAAGTTTCCGAAGCAGCCGGGGGAGACGAACACCCAGCACCGCCTGCGAGCCTTCAAAGCTCGTGCGGCGGCGCGCCCTCGTCGGACCTGAGCGGCGGCAGCCTGCCGCCTGCCCCGCGCTATGGTGGAGCCTCCTCAGGGAGGGTGGCCGATGCCTCCATCAAAGGCGCGAGCCCTGCGAAGGGTGCTGGTGGGGGAGTCCGCGGCGTGGGCCAAACTCGGTTTACCGAGGGCGGAGATCGTGCCACCCTAGGCGGGGGGGGTGAGGGCGTCGCGGAGCCCCCGCTGGCCACCGCGCTGCAGTGCTGGTCCGACGAGCTCTCCTTCGGCTTCGGCAAGAGCATCGTCGCGGTCGACCTGGCGGCGCGGCTGGTGGCAGCAGTGCGACGCCACCCAGGCAGCCTTGGCCACTTCGCTCGGTCGTTCAGCATGCGTGCGGACACATTTTGTGGGAGCGGAGGGTCTTCGAACAGGAGGGTTCGGGACGCCCTGCCGCTTCCCCTTCCGTCGACCGAGGAGGTGGACCGCTGGCTGGCCCACAGTGCCTTGCCCAAGGCACGCAGGTGCCGCCGCCGCGCCGTGGCGCGGGAGGTCAGCGAGCAGGCGTGGCTGTACCTCAGCGTGGTGGCGCTCAACTACGCGTTCTGCGGCCGCGCGCAGGAAGGCTGGCGCCACAGGCCGACCCTGTCGAAGGCGCGCAGGTCTACGTGCCCTGTCGAAGGCGCATACGCAGGTCTACGTGCACCTGAAGAGTCGAGCGGCGGCCCTGGCGGAGGACCCGCTGGCCATGGTCGTGGTCCCCGCGATCGACGAGCTGGCGGGCGGATGCGGGTCAGTGTACGAGGGCGAGACGGGCGTGAAGGCCCTCCCCTGCCGGCTCTGCGAGCTGGCCCCTGGGCTGCCCGCGCGGGAGTGCGCTGCCACGCTCGACGCGATCGACTTCGTTGACGACGAGGTCGGCGCCTGGCTGCGCCGCCCCGAGCTGGCGCTCCTCGACCAGTCCGACTGGCCCGACCCGCTGCCGCGGGCCCGCGTGAACGTGGAGACGGATGCGGACTGGGAGGAGCTGGCGCTGCACCTCGTGTCGCTCGGCATCTTCACCACGCTCGCGGAGAGCGAGCTGGTCCGCGTGAGGGGCGAGCCCGTGCTGAACGGCCTGTTCGCGGTGGAGAAGAAGGGCACTCCAGCGCCTGGCGCCACGCGGGTCACCAGGCTCATCCTCAACATGGTGCCAGGCAACTCGCTCCTGAAGGCCCACGTGGGCGAGGCGGCGCTGCTCGCGGCCTCGACGTCCTGGACGTCGGTCGTGATCCCCGAGGGGAAGCTGCTGCTGTGGTCGGGCGACGACCAGAAGGGGGCCTTCTTCGTGTGGCGGGTCCCGCCCGCGTGGCACCCCTACGTGGCCGTGGGGCGGCCGCTCGCGGGCGAGCTGTTTGGTCGCTCGGAGCCCGTCGTCTACGTGACCTCGGCTGTCATCGCCATGGGCTGGTCGCTCGCGGTGCCCGTTTTCCAGCACATCCACCGACGACTGTGCCGCCTGGCGCCGCCCCTCGGGGCGGGGCTTCCCTCGGACGGGGAGTGGCGCAAGGATTGCGCGCGGCCCCTGGTCGAGGCAGGCAGCGGCCAGGACGCTGGCTGGTGGCAGGTCTACATCGACGATTTCGATGCGCCGGAGATCGTCGAGGAGGTTCTGGCCCGCAAGCTCGCGGGGACCCCGAGCGACCTCCAACTGCAGGTCCGCGCCAGCTACGAGAGGGCAAGCGTCTCCTTCTCGGCCGAGAAGGCGCACTGCAGGCAGCTGAGGGTCGAGCGCATGGGCGCGGACGTCGACGGCGTCAGCGGGCGCCTCGCGGTCCCCGCTGCCAAGGCGCTGGCCACTGCGGGCCTCTGCTTGGCCGCGGTGCAGCGGCGCCTGGTCCCGTGGCGCGTGGCCGTGGCGGCCCTCGGCAAGCTCGTGAGGGCCTTCGAGTTCAGGCGGCCGCTTTTCGGGGTCCTGAACTCCGTCTGGACGCTGGCTGCGTCCTCAGCGCAGGGGGCTTACCTGGACGCAGAGATGGTGGAAGAGCTCCTCATGGGCGTGATGGTCCTGCCGCTGGCCGCCTCCTCGCTGCGGGCGCGCATCGACGGCGTGGTCACGTCCTCGGACGCGTCGGAGATGGGCGGCGGCGTGTGCACGTCAGCTGGCCTGCGCGAGGATGTCGCCGCCGCCTTGCAGGTGCCGAGGACGGTCCCCGACCAGCTGGGGATAGGGGCCAGGCTCCTCAACATGCCCGAGGACCCCGCCCGACCGTGGGCGGCAGCCAACCCACGCGTCCCCGCCAGGGCAGTCCGCAGGGTGCTGTCGGTGCTGCTCATCGGCCTGTTCGACGGCATCGGAGGCCTCGCCGTCGCCTTCTCGAGGCTGCCCGTCCGCATCGCGGCCTTCGTCGCGGCCGAGACGGACGCCAAGGCGAGGCGCGTTGTCAGACTCCGCTGGCCAGGTGTCATCGACTGGGGCGACGTCACCCGTGTGGGCAGCGAGACGGTGCGGGATTTGTTCGAGGCGTTCGGCGGCCTCGTCGACCTGGTGGTGGTCGCAGCGGGCAGCCCCTGCCAGGACCTGTCACGCCTCAACGTCGGCGGGCGCGGCCTCAGCGGCAGGAAGTCCTCGCTGTTCCACGAGGTGCCACGCATCCTGGCTCTCCTCGCCGCCGTCTTCAAGGACAGGCTCGTTTGGTTCGTGGAGAACGTGGCCAGCATGTCCGACGCCAACGTGGAGCTGATCTCGGAGGCGCTGCAGGTGAGGCCGACGCTGGTGTGCTCGTCGGTGTTCGTGCCGTGTCGCAGGCCGCGCCTGTTCTGGACGAGCTGGGGCGTCACCGCATCGGCGCCTCTTCGGCTGACCGACCGCGGAGTCTACGACGAGCTGGGGGCCCTGGCGTCCCGCTCATGGACCTCGCGTGGGAGGACGAGGGCTGCTCTTGGCCAGGGAGACCAAGGTGCTTCCCCACGCTCGTCTGCTGCAGGCCTCAGCCCTCCTTCCCCTCTGCCCCGCGTGGCTTCGCGGCTGCATCGGAGACGGCTCGTCAAAGGTGGGCTGCGGACGGGCACGGGTATCATGTGGCTTTGTACGAGGACAAAAACATGATCTGCATCTCCTCGTTCCCTTTCCTGCGCCTCCCCACCAGCGAGGAGAGGGGGCGGCTCCTTGGCTTTGATGTGGGGTACACCTCCCTAGCCACCAAGGGCTCGAACCCTCAGGGCGCCTCCGACGCCAGGGCCTTCCTCCTCGGCAACAGCTTCAGTATTCACGTCGTGGCATGGTTGTGCCAGCAGCTCCTGCACCGCCGCGGCGCGCTGAACAGGGAGCTGTCGATAGAGGAGGTGTCCCCCGTCCGCGTGTGCCGGGCGACGTGGGACCAGGCGGGGGCCTTCGTCACGGAGCCAGGAGAACCGGACACCGCGGAGGCGAGGCAGCTGGTCCTGCACTACCTCAGCCGCGCGGAGAAGGGCGGGTCGGACGTCAGGCTGGACTGCGGCGTCCCCTACCGCCCGCGAGGTTGGCCGAGGACGAGCTTGGGCCCGTTCGCGTGGAAGTGGCGCGTGGTGGTCAGCATGGCGTGGCCTGGCCGGAGCTCCACCCACATAAACGTGAGAGAGTTGCAGGCGGCCACGGCGGCGATCAGGTGGCGCGCCCGCAAGGTCGCGCAGCACGGGGGCAGGTTCTTGCACCTCGTCGACAGCCAGGTGGTCGCGGCCATCGTGGCGAAGGGCCGCAGCAGCAGCAGGAAGCTACAGCCCAGCCTGAGGCGCTGGATGGCCGTCGTCGTGGCGGCCGACATGTACCCACTGATCGGCCACGTGGTCTCAGAGGACAACCCTGCGGACGAGCCGTCGAGGAGGCTGCTGTGGCGTGGCTCGAAGCCCAGGAGGCGAGGGCGACCCGTGCCGCGCGCGCGGCCGCTCACCGCAGGCCCGCGCCCGTGAGACGCCGCGGGACGCGCTGCCAGACTCTCTCTTCCCTGAGGGTGTCAGCGGAGACGCGGCGGCGCTACGGGCGGGCCCTGCGCGCGCTGCTGGCCCACTTTGGGGCCGAGCAGGCGGGGGCGGACGCCTTGCGCGGCGACCCCGAGGACGCAGACGCCCTCGTCGCGGAGTACCTCGAAGGCCTGTGGGCCTCTGGTGCGGGCATCGCGGCCGCCAACAACACGCTGGCGGGGGTGTGCTTCGCGGCGCCTCGTCTGAGGCGACACCTCGACCTGAGCTGGACTCTCCTCAAGGCATGGAGGCATCATGAGCCAGCGTCCAGGGTGCTGCCGCTCACGACCGAGGCCGTCGCGGCCATGGCAGGGTTCGCGTGCGCTGCAGGTGCTTTCGACGTGGCCGCCCTCCTTCTCGTCGGCTTCGAGGGCATGCTCCGAGGCGCGGAGGTGTTTGCCCTGACGGTGGGCGACATCGTCGACCGCGGCGAGCTGTTCATAGTCCGCATCAGCTCGTCCAAGACCACGGCGGGCAAGGACTGCGCGGAGGCAGTCGTCGTCCGCAGCAGGATGGCCGTGGCGCTCCTGCGGATTGCGGTCCGCGGCCTGGGTGCAGGCGCGCGGCTCTCATGGAGGACGCCGTCCCAGCTGCGTGGTGCCCTCCGCGCCTTGGCGAGGGGCCTGGGCCTGGCGGGGCCCATCACGTGGCGCAGCCTGCGACGTGGCGGGGCGAGCGCCTTCTTCGTCAGGAGCGGCTCCATGGAGGCGACCCTCGTGGCGGGTCGGTGGGCCTCCTCCGCCACCGCACGCCTGTACATCGAGGGCGCGGTGGCCGACTCAGTGCGCGCCCAGCCCGGGAGCGAAGCAGCCCGCGCCGTTGCGCGGGGACTGCGGCTCCTGCAGCTGGCCACTGTCAAAGGCCACTGCTCGCGCCCAACAGTGCTTGCCGAAAATCGGGCGTTTGTCTTCGCTTCGGCGAAGGCAACCGCCCTCCCGCCGTGGGGCCGCGTGGCCCTCTCTCTCTCTCTGGGTCTGGTTTCCGGGGTCCCCTGGGTCCGCCCGTTGTGTGGGGCGTTCTCTGTTTGGGGTCCACGCCCGTCTCGCCTTCTCCGTGCATCGTTTCACCTCCTCCCGTCGCCTCCCCCCGTCACCTCCTCCTCGTGTGGAGTGTAAGGGCTGGAGAAGGGCGTGGAGTAGGGGGGTGTGCTGGGGGGGCCAAACCAAGGGGCTGCGGAGGGATGTCTGGCACGCGTGGGGCCGCCCTGTGCGGTGCCTGCCCCACGTCGGGCCTGTGGCCTGGCGCGGGTTGCGTGTCCAGACCCCCCCTCGCAGTCCTGTGGCTTGCCCCCCCGCACACCCCCGAATTAAGGACCGGCATAAATATGCCATTTGCAGGGGGGGTTGGGAGTTAAACGCGGACGGCCTACGTAGCCTTAAGGCCAGTAGGTGGGGGAGTTAGATAACGTAGGCCCCCTTCCCCAGATTGCTGTATGCGAACGGTGGAGGACCACCTCGCACGCCTTAGGTGGCAAGCGCGCGGTGCGGTAGGCGCCGCGTGCTTGCCGCCTAGGTAATGCGTGGCGTAGGGTACCCTTGCATCCCGGCGCGTACAGTAGCTGGGGGGTTTGAGGGGGGCTGGCCTACTCTGACCATTGGCGTGTCCGCACGCAAAAAGGTGGGGCAGGGTATGTCTGTATACTGGTCCCCTGTATGCGTATACCCGTCTTCCCCCCTTTGGCCAGGACACGCCGCCCCAACACGTCCGTAGCCTGTTTGGGCTCCCACCCGCGGTCCACCCCTTCCGTGTTGAGGCACGCTTTCTGCTGGTGCCGTAGCCCAGAAGATAGCGTAGGCCCCCTCCCCAGATTGCTGTATGCGAGCGGTGGAGGACCACCTCGCACGCCTTAGGTGGCAAGCGCGCGGTGCGGTAGGCGCCGCGTGCTTGCCGCCTAGGTAATGCGTGGCGTAGGGTACCCTTGCATCCCGGCGCGTACAGTAGCTGGGGGGTTTGAGGGGGGCTGGCCTACTCTGACCATTGGCGTGTCCGCACGCAAAAAGGTGGGTCAGGGTATATATATATATATATGCATACATGCATATAATCATATAGTTACATATCTATAGTATACATGTTCGGGCATACGTATCTGTATTCAGTTACGCAATCGTATGTAACTTATACGGTATATATATATATATATATATATATATATGTATATATAAAAGGGGTACATGTACATAAACATATGCAAACACATATCGATGTATATTCAGACGTGTCTACGTGTGTGCACATTTACTTGCATATGTATGTTTCTCCATGTATTGTCATACCTCACACGTCCTTACCGCATTCTGGCTGGCCGAACGGGCAGATTCCCCTCCCGCCGGTGTTGGGCGGAGGGCCGAGAGCTCGCCGCTGCGCCTGTATCTTCGAGCCTCCTCCTCCTCCTCCTCCTCCTCCTCCTTCTCCGTCCGTGTCCTGCCCTCCTTGAAGTCCGCCCTCAGGGCGGCCACTGTGGCTTCTGGGCCACAGCCCAGCTCCCCGGCGGCCGCTCTGGACGATTCGGGCGCCGCCGGCGAGCGCCCTCGGCGAGGCGCGCCCGCTGGAGGGCATCCCGCGGCCGGACAGCCAGCGAGAACAGACGAAAACGTCCGAGAGACTCGAGCCTCGAAACTTTCCCCCCCCCCTCTCCCCTTTCCGAACTCTTTCGCTTGCTCGCAGGCGGCTCGGGAACCGCGGAGGTCTCTCCGACCTGCCGATCCCGTCGTTGCCGCTGCCTGCCGCGCGGCCGAGGGCGGCGCCGACGTGTGCCTCGCGCGCGTCCTGGCTTGGGGGGTGGGGTATAAGTGCACCCCAGCGGTCTCTGCCCGTGAGATACCTCGCCCCGATCACCGGCCCAATCTTCCCTCTGACATGAGGAAGGCGTGGATGACGACGAGAATGAGGACGATGAGGATGAGGATGAGGGTGAGGATCAGGATGAGGATGCTGAGGATGCTGAGGATGCTGATGAGGATGAGGATGAGGATGAGTAGGTGATGATGATGATGATGATGATGATGATGATGATGATGATGATGATGATGATGATGATGATGCTGATGATGATGATGATGATGATGATGATGATGATGATTCTGAGTATGATGATGCTGTTGCTGGTGGTGGTGGCGGTGGTGACGATGATGCTGATGTTGCTGTTGATGATGATGCTGATACTGATGATGATGCTAATGATGGTGATGGTGCTGGTGATGGTGATGGTGATGATGGTGATGATGATAATGATGATGATGATGATGATGATGATGATGATGATGATGATGATGATTATGATGTTGACGACAACGACGAGCACCACGTCGACGACGACGACGATGCTGATGCTGATGATGATGATGCTGATGATGATGATGATGATGATGATGATGATGATGATGATGATGATGATTATTTTTAGGAGGATGGATAGGAGGAGGAGGAGGAGGAGGAGGAGGAGGAGGAGGAGGAGGACGTGCCAACGTTCGGCGAGCTCAGTTGCCATCGGATGAGGAAGAGGAGGAGGAGGACCAGTGCAAGTCCAATACTCATCAACGATGTTGGACTACACAATCCCTCCAATTTTCCTCTTTATAGGCCCCTACGAGGGTTTGTGTCCACTGAGGGAAGTGCCCCGTTGGCGGACCATCTTGTGAAAATCCTGACGTGTGCTAAACACCAATCGCAGGACATCAACGCCACGAGTCAACCTGACTGCGTTATCTTGAATCGTACCATAGCGCCGTTCCTGAGAATTCCACACCGCAGATCAACGGGAGTGTTGTGCCTTGACAATCATTAGTCGCTTCAGAGCGAAATTTCTGGTACGTTAACCATGCGAGCCACTGAAACTCTTGCACAGTTTTGAAGCGAATGTGCGAGGCGCTGAGGCCACAACCACATTTCGACACGGAATCGCCCTCAACCCACGAAACCCTTGCAGTGATTTAGAACGACTGTGCGCGGCGCTGTGGCGAGAATACCATTTTGAAAAGACACCGCCTTCAATCCGTGAAGCGCCTGCACATGTCTGAAACGAACGTGCGCGGCGCTAAGGCGAAGGCTACAATTTGAGAACCACCCGCCCTCAATCCATGACGCTCTTTGACAATTCAGTAAAAAATCGCGCGGCGCGAAAGCTAGAGCCACATGTTGAAACGAAACCGCCCTCAACCCTTGAAGATTTAGTAAATAAGCTCCTTTTCCGCTTCATACTAAATGAAGACATAACTTAGTTTGCATGCATCGCACTGTCCGCTGGAACTAACAGCTGCATTCCGCAGCTGTATGATTGCTCGAACAAGCTAACCTTGGCTTGCAGGAGAGAAAAGGAGCGCGCCAGCCCTCGGCCGTCGTGCGTCGTCGGTCGTAGGCCAGCCGGCCTCCTCCCTTCACATTCCTGTGAGAGTAGTCTTGCTTAGCGGATACTTGTCTTATAAATGTCTCATCCCGTCCCCTCTCTTCCTGAGCAGAGTGAACATGAGATCTTAATTCCTTTGTCATCGTACCCCGATTCTCAGAGGAAAGACACTGGTTATCAGCCGAAGCGCGCGACTCAGTCGACGCGGGGCCGTCACATGCAAAAGAAGAGCTTTCAAATGTGCCCCGCGACTCCGTCGCTGCGGGAACGAGCTATGATAAGACTGACACCGTGTCCAATATCTCGAGAAACGCCGATAGGCGCGTTGTACAACATGATGGACACGACGCAAACAAGGACGGTCCAATTCAGGACCGAGTCCCTCCTTCATACATCGCCACTCGGGTAGTAAGGGGCAGAGGTACCGAGGGAGTATCAGAGATGTCGGTAGACGTCTCTCCCGCGGGAGCTCCAATCGGTGATCGCGAGCAAACCCCAGACCTGCACGGGCGAGATGGCGTAACATCAAGACCTAGACGAAGTGCGCTTTCGTCATGGAGTGCCAAATCGACGGAGTCAACCAGTCGAATTCCGAACGCTCCACATGCTATTGCTACTGCCGCTGGTGAAGCCGGTCGGCCAGGGGAAGTCCAAGATAACGTGAATACGTACCCTAGTATCCCGCCCGAATGGGTGGGTACGAGTACCAACGTTCCAGTCCCAATAGCGCTTAACGGACATTTTGGCCAGGACAGTGATGACCCAATTGAAAGAGATCATGCAATATATTCTATGGAGGAAGATTTTGATAGCATCAATAATGATATTTCCTTGCGCCGAGCATTGTCCGTGATGACGGAAGAAGACATCCCTCCTCAAGACGAAAGATGGTCTCCAGATGGATCCGACGAAGACACTAGTATCCTGACGCCTCAGGCGGACAGGGCGGAGGCTCAGACGAAGCATGAGAGGGAGTCCACACGGCGAACCCCCGCACCTCACCTCAATAACCAAAGGAATGAGGACTACGAGCTAAACGTCTCGCCACTGAAAGGAGGTTTCTTCCGTAATGCCGCCACCTCATGTGACTGGCAGCCCTCGGTTCCAGCTGTTGTTCAGGATGCAGAAATGGTCGGACAACCAGCTACGTATGCTCAGCTAATAACACAAGACGGAAAGGATGAGGAGTTCCTAAACCACCAGAAAATACCTTCGTTCGCCCCAGATCAAATGCGTCAAGCAGGGGAAGACCCAAGATGCCAAGATCAGGGGCGAGATCTACCTCAAGGAGCAACAGTGCCGTCTCCATGATGGAGGCCTGTTGGAACCCCAACCCTAATTGCGCGCCTCGGGCGGGGAGCAGATGCCTAGGAAAAGCCGGCGGGCCAGAAGGCGCATGTAGGAATCCAGTGTGCAAGAGTTGCTCGGGCGTTTGCCGCGAGTGCAACGCGCAGTGGCTGTGTGCCGAGTGTTGCCCAATGGGCGAGCACAACTGCACGTATCTCCTCATGCAGTCTATTCAGGACCAGGCCAGGCTGGCGGAGGCTAACACTCAGAGAGAGTTTCTGGCCGATGAATGCAGCTGGCTGAAAGGGCCCGATTGGACAGAGAAGAATTAACTGAAACTGTGGTCGAAGCTAGAAAAACGTTCGAGGCTGAACGGGTCGCCCTAGCCATGGCTGCTAGAGAGCGGGAAAATGCGCTGATAGAACATCTACATAATCAGACCGAGGCCGTCAAGCGGCAAGTGGAGCTGGAAGCCGAAAATAAAAACAGAGAATTATTGACTTCGGAGAGACAGGCCGTCGCGATGGCAAACAAGGAATCTGTTGACGCCAATGCGGTCGCCGCTGCTGTTGCGGTGGCCAGGATAGATGGAGAACAGATCGCTGCAGTCATGGCGGAACGAGAAAAACAGAGCTTACAAGAAGAGCTCAAAAACGCCAGGCTGGAAGCAGCTAGCGCCCAAGCTGTAGCTGCGAAGATGACCGTCCAGAACAATCTATACCTGGAAGAACTCAAATCGCATGAAGAAGCTAGATCTTCCCTCCAGCGCATAAAATCGAGTAATGCTAAAGGCCCGCCCGCTAGGCCGGCTGGAACAAACGCGCGCCAATCGTCGACGGCTCAGTCGTCCGGCATCGTGCCCGTTCCAACGCAATTTGATCAGACGACCTGGACAAACGCGGGAGCGTCGACCCTGCTGGTGGGAGGTGTGACACATCCTCCTCCCGAGGAGAGGGGAAATACATTCTCCGTGGCCCAATTCCGCGCAGTCTGCCTTCGTCCAAAGACGGACAGTTGCGTCGGATGCGGTAGGTCGGCATGTGAAGAGCATATCGATGCAAGCACTAGAAGATGCTCTAGATGCGACTTGTGGAAGAGTGAAAGGTCAGCTGCCAACATGCGAGAAGAAGAGGCTATTTCGAACGCAGCTAATGCAGAGAAAGGAAAGATGAGACTTAAGGCTATCATCGCCGACCCGACTCCATATACTGAGAATAAACGAGAAGCCAGACTCACACCAAGTTCATTCGGTTTTCCGTTGTTTTCGCAAGAAACTCCCGTGAGGCCGTTGTTGCGTCAGCACTTTGCTGTTCCAGGCCCTGCCCTGGAAGGTCGGGCGAAGCCGAGCACCGCCGAGAGTGGACTTCCTGTTGGGATTAAGCTGATTGGGCTTAACGAAGGTAATACTCTCGCCAGTTACCGCCCATCCTATGGAGATGGCCCCACGGGAATGACGGCGACTTAGTCGTCGGGCGAAGCAGGACAGGGCGGAGAACGGGACGACAAGAGCGACGCTCCTAACACTGAGATCGTATCTTCACACGGAGATGACCATGGTAAAAGACCACGTGGGTCGCCTCCGGGAAGCCCAGGGGGCTCAGATCCCTGTTATGGTGGAGGTGGACGCAGGGGGCCTCAGGGCCCCGGCGGACCGCACGACTCGGTAGTAATTGACGAAAGCGCGCCGTTGGATCAATGGAGACAGGTTGGTAAAAACCAGAAAATTGACTTATTAGACGTCCCTGATGTAACAAACATTCGTGAGTGGCAAATGCACGCAGCACGTGCGATCGCTGGATCATCTCCCGAGAGCCAGGCTGCACAGCGCTGGGTTGCTGAGGCTATGAACCCAGCTGTGGAGGATGAGCAACTGAAAGATGCAGGGCGATTCCAGCGTCTCGACCTCATGATCGCAACGAACCTCATCGATAAATTCAACCAGATGCGAAAGAATCGATATCAGCCTGGTCATCATACTCATTTCCTCCAACAGATTTCTCGTGTGGAATTCAGCGCCCAGAACGAGGGGAGACTCATGACTGGACGCGAGATGGTGCGAGCAATTTGCCATTGGTGTTCGGTCAGATCGGAGTTGGGACAACATCGCATTTCGCGTGACCTCTTCAAGGTAATCATTGACCCGCACAAGCCTGATGCTGATCTGTATCATTTCTACAATGAATGGACAAATGTGTATCGACAGCTTTGTGGCGCTAAGCGTCCGTCCGATGAAATGAGGGCCTCGATTCATGCGCGCTTTCTTGAACAATGCAGAAAGCCGAGCAAACTGAACTTTGTATGCCGGTTATACGATATGCCAAAAGATAAAATGGGGCATGGCGTGAAGAGTTATGAATGGCTGACGGAGCAAATTGAAGAAAAGATGTTGCGATAAAAAGAAGAGTGGAACATCAGCGTGCATGAGGGCACCTTGAATCAGCGTGCTAGGCAAGCACGATTCAGCGGATGCGGAGGCAATGACAACCGGAAGAATGCCGGCAGCAAAGCCGCTCCGGCGGAGATTGCTGCTAAATTGGGGAAACCCACGGACGCCATGAAAACCGGAATGACTAAGGGCGAGACCGCGTGCAGATGCGCGCGCAAGGGCGAAACTTGCCCGCGCGCAGGAAATGGTTGTCCTTTCAATCGTAAGAAGCCCAAGAACGCCGCGCCGGCTCAGCCGAGTACGGGAAGAAATCCAGCGCCGCCCCTGCCCAGGGTAAGAACCCTAGAGGGAGATCGAAGGACCGGGGCCGCAAGGGGCAGGGCCGATCCCAGACCCCGACTGGCAATCGTGGGAAAGGAGGACAGCATAATAATAGAAGCCAATCGCGTGGGAAAGACAGTACGATACCGATTTACGCATTCTCCCGAGATCCCAAGAATTGTCGAGGACCAGAAGACGGATGCAACAAAGCCCATAGGGCTATCCGATGCTGAGAAGCTGAAGCGTGACAAGTGGGAACAAGCGAAACTTGACGCGGGACAATCTTTGGGGCGTGAGCGTACAGCCAAACAAGCCAATGCTGCCGCTGCCAATATCTCTTCGACGGGAAGCAATTGTGGCTCCAGAGCCTCTAGTGCGAACTCCGACAAACGTAAAAAGGATGGAGATAAAAACGAAGGCAGTGGCAAAGGCAAAGACATGGTCTGCCGCTCCTACAAAGAAACGGGAAAATGCTCACGCGGTAAGGAATGCTGGTTCGCCAAGACCACCCCAGGTCATCCAGTCACGTGACGATGGCTCCGCGTTGGCGGCTCAGCCGTCAGTGCTGGAGGAATGATAAGCCTAATTTTATTAATGGTCTTCTTTCTTGCCGTCCTTGCTCGGCAGGCGCGGCGAAGCCCGCGTCAGTTGAACAGAAAGCGGGGGGTGGGGGTGGAAGAGACCCGCTGATTCAATCAGCTTGGGCGCCGTCGCGTGCCCCGCCCCATTATTTCGGGGCTTCCCCGCGCAGAAGCAATCCAGCCCTAAATTTTTAATTGCTGCAACTGATGCCGATGGGGGCGACTGCCGGGGCACCTCCAAAGGTGAGTTTCACCAGGACAGCAAGAAACATGTCGAGAGTCTCGTCAATGTTCTTGCGAATTTCCTGTGCCCTCTTTCTCGGGGCGCGATCGAGAAGTACTGGTGCGCCCCCCTAGTAAGAGTTACATCCGACATCGGATCAGTAACCGATGCAATTTCCGTGTCCGTTTTCACCCCTTTACTGAGGAGCCGACTATCACTTGGAGGAAGGCGCGTCGCCACGACTTGAAAGAGTTGCCTTCAAGTAGCAAAGATAGATGGAAGTTCCCAAGAGAAATGCGCAGACAGATGTCGATACAGTCGAGGGCATCCGTCGCTGAAGCTCTGATCAGAGCATCAGACCTGCAAGATCATGTCTGGCATCTCTGGTTGAAGGGCGAAAGGGGGAAAGAAGGCCCGCGCGGCACAGCCGCTGCTGGATGCACAAACAAAGACGCTGCGTATCTGGGGGCGCTGAGCTTCATTATAGATTCTGGGTGCGGGTATAACGTAATAGCGGATAAATAGATTAGGAGCGCAGGTGCAATGATGTTGATTCGAAAGCTTCCGCAACCGATCACTCTGAACATTGCTGGGGGGGGTCTAAGGCCTTCGGCGCAGTTCGCATCGCGTGTCCCAAGTTTAAGGGTGATAGCTTCAACGCTTTAGTCATGCCGGAGACCCCGTGCGTGATTTCGGTAGGAGAGCGGTGCATGGATCACGGCTTTAGTTTCTTTTGGCTGGCAGGTCAAAGGCCCTACTTATTGTTGCCCAATGGCCAAAGATTGGACCTGGCCGTTGAGGGCAAGATACCAGACTTGACCCTATCAGGCAAGGAGGCGCTGGGTCAGTGGATGTGCGCAGCGGCCGCCGGAAGGAGTGAGCCCCCCGAGCGGTGGTGTTGCGTGACGCCGGGCGCCAAGGCATTCTTGGACAACGTGGAATCGGCGGGAGGCCCTCCGCCCCATGCTGTCCAGACTCGCGTAACCATAGACCTGCATACACATGAGCTGATTGGTGCCCACAGCTACGCTGATGGGCGGCCGACTGAGATCGCGCCCGCTTTCCCGTCCTCGATAGACTCTGCGGATACCATCTCCTGCTTCTACTATTCGCCCCAAAAGGCCAGCGAATGCGGTTGGAATCGGACGCCGACCGGTATTGCTGCCCCTAAAAGTCTCTCAGCTTTGCCCGACCACGGTCAAGCCGTCGGTCCATTCGACGAGCAGCCCGGCAAAGCCGAGGCCTGCGCTGCCGCATACAGATGCCATTACGGGTACGGAGTTTCAGGGTACCTCTCGTACGAAGTAAGCCGAGGACTGGACTCCAGTGCGTGCAACGCGGCCCCAGGACCCGAGGAGGGCGAGGTTGGAGACGCTGACGGTGTCGACTTAGTCGACGTCGACGCACCGCCAGATTTAGACCCAGACGTTGCCGAGGTTGAGGTGTCGGAGACCCTTGCCGAGCGGCTCAAAAAGGCCGCAGCCTCCCTACCGCACCTTCTAACTCATACTCCCAAGAACCCACGTTGTCCAGTTTGCAATTGGGCCAAAGCTATCAGAAAGCAACAGCGCAAAGCGCAGAACAAAGGGCGAAAGGTTCCCCGCCCATACGCTAACCCCACTTCGTTCGGACGACTGACGACGATGGATCATTGGTTTGCGATGGGTGAACTCTCGCGGGGACTCCGCGATGAGACCACGTGTGTGACTTTTCGCGACCGAGGTACGGTTGTTCTTGCCACTCAGGGTGTACGCGACAAGTCTGCGGTTCACGTTTGCAACTTTTTAGTGAACTTGAGAGCCCCGGAGGAAAAGTTTGAATATATTTATACAGATGGTGCAAGAGAGTTTGCCAGGGCATGTTACGAGCTCAATATTGCCCATGATCCTACCATCCCAGGAAATAAGAAGCAAAATGCTGCCGCTGAGCGTGCGAATGGTGTTGTGCAGATGGGAGCCAGAGCCTTACTCATGCAGGCTGGTCTTCCACCACCATATTGGACCTACGCGGTCCGATATTTCTGTCTACGCTACAATGCTAGGACCCCCGCTGAAGGGCAGTCCAGTTGGGAAAGACGCTTCCGATGCCAGTTTAATGCTCCGCTTCTTCCCTTCGGATCACTTGTCCGTTATGTGCCTCCGCCTGAATCCCGATTTCGCACCGCCGAGACTGGCGCGACGATGGTTCCAGGGATATACTTGGGGTATGTTCACACAGCGGGGGAATTGGTTGGACCAGATAGTTACGTTATACCTCTGAGACAATTGGACGGTCTGAATATGGAATCAGGGCGTACCCCAGAGGGAAAACGACTTACGATCGAGAAGTCTGATCAAGTGTACAGTAACATTTTAGATGGTACTGCTGATGACCAGTCGCCTCAGTTTCCTTTGCGAAAAGCATACGAGAAAGCGGCGACAGAGGTGCGTTCCGTCACAATCCCTACAGAGACAGGAGAAGCTGCGGCCGTCCCACACGGACCACAGCCAGCCACAGGGATAAGACCGGACAACACTTTAATGCTGCTGATGCTGCCGCTTTACTGCCACCGCCTCCTCAAGAAGGCGAGGTCGCCCCACGTTTTGACTCTGGGGCCGGTTTAGAAGAGGACGGCCCTGGGGGTCTGTATGTGGGTGATGTGCCTTTGGTTGTTGACGGCGGGGGCCCTCAGCGCGATTCCCACCCTGCAGAGAAAAACCAAAAACTGAGACTCGCATAACTGGAGTATCGTTTGGACAGACAGTCCAACTTCTCAGCGGCTAAGCCGCGTGAGAAGGTTCCAGGGAAAGGGCAACTTCTTGCCCGAACAACTCAAACTTTGGATACGATGGAATACTTTGAAGACGGACGGAATGTTGCTGGACTTACAAAAGAAGAGCTAACTCAACTTTTTCCGTTGACAGGCCGTCGAGAGACATGTCGTATACGAGTTGTTCTCTATTATGACCCTGATTATGCGCCTATAACCCGAGTGTGGGTCACAGACCCAGACCCAAAATGCAGTGCCCAATGTCTGAAGAAGTTGCCCGAATCTACCAATCCTGGAATACACCCTGGACGATGGTTCAGGTTGAAGCAAGCCCTGCGCCGACAGGCCGTGGAACAATACAAGGCAGAAAAGAGAGGATTCTTCGGTATAGAGGACCCCGGTCCTTGTCTCGGCCTCCTGCGTGACATCGGCCTAGATGTGGATGACCCACCGACTCCGCCTGATCCCGCAGTGGCCCAGCCACTTGCGGCTCTCCCCGAAGCTGGGCTAACTGCACCTAAGGTGGCTGAGCAGCTACGTCGAATGCAAAATGGCAGCCTGTGCTACGCCCCTGGCAGTGGGCGAGGGGCGGCGTCGCGAAACGCCCAGGTCCGCCAAGCCACATCTGAGGCTCACGATTCATCAGAAGAAGATGTTCCCAAAGGACATCTGTCAGATGACGAAGACATTTTGTGGGAACAGACATGGTATGGAGGCACTATTGCAAGAGACGGGCTTCCCTCCGGTTCAGCCGGTCGGGATCCCTTGTCCGATGATGATAACGGAAACTATGAGGACAACTGTGGGGCAAGCCAGACCTCGAGTCCGGCGGCCGCCGCGTCGCGGCGAAGCGTGCCTCGCACGCCGTTGCAAGATAACTCAGCTGTAGATATCAGTCATCGTGACAAAGAAAGGTTTGATGTGCAATACTTGTATAATCCTTTTACTGATGTAATATCTGTCATCGATGAACTCTTCCGAATTCCCAGTACCTGGCATTGCGCCCGCATAGATGCCGCCGTTGCCAGATCTGTCTCGAAAGACGAGGCCGAGGAAAACAAAGGCGCTCAAGCTGCCTCGAGGAAAGAGTGGGACAGATTGCGCGACATTGGCACGTGGATAAAGGATGGTGTTAGAGAATATTCCGATGTAGTTGCCGAACTCAACCGGAAAACAGCCTATTGTGGCATATTGTTTGCGGTCCTTGTTGAAAAGAACTCGGAATTGCCGTTAGGACACAAAGACCGTAAGTACAGAGGTCGGGTAGTCTTCGACGGTTCAGGTGTCAGAGATCAAAACAAGGGCGCGGCATTATTTCAGGAACTTTCCAGCAGTCCCGCGACAGTGCAGGCCAGCAAAGCAGCTGATACCTACGGGCTGTTCGAAGGCCATAGTATCGAACAAGCTGATGCTCGACAAGCTTACGCGCAGTCAAAATTGGGAGGCACTCCTACATGGTTTTCTTGCCTCGTGACGAATGGCCCAAAGCATGGTCCGACATGCGGAACCCCGTATGTCCACTGTACTTATTACTGTTCGGGCACCCTGATTCGGGCGGATATTGGGGACAGCATTGCGAGGGACATGTCGCGGCTAAAGGCTTTGTGAAATGCAGTCCGTGGCGTAGCTGTTTTTTTTCCACAAAGAACTGCAAATCTTCCTGATCATCTATGTTGATGATTTTAACTGTCGGGACCTGCCGACAAGCTAGCCCAGGGATGGAAGTTACTTCAAGAACCCTCGGAAAATTGCCCTAAGGGCATAGAAATATATCATCCAACGGCTGTTGGACGATATTTAGGATGCAAGCGTAGATTATCAACTCAGACAATTGAGTGGCATGGAGAATTGCCTGCGATACTTGACCCACCTCCTCCCAAAGTTAAGAAAAACGCCTCCGTCGCAGACGAAAGTAGTGAGGGGGAAACGGGGGGTGACTCGGCGTCCCAGACGACCGAGCCATACCCGCCGAGGGAACCAAAACTAGTTAAAGTCATAGAATACGATATGACAGAATTCTTAGATTTCTGTACTACGTTATACGCTCAATTGACGGACGCCGACCCGGCTACATATCCGGCCGCGGGTACCCCGCTTGGTCCTGAATTTACCGACTTAGAAGACGGGCAGGGCGGCCCCAGAGGAGAAATTTACTCCCCAGCTGAGGAGGCTATAGCGTCAGCGTTACAAATCAATGTTGATACCGGCCCCCCTGACCAGGAGATAGAAGTGCTAGGCCTTTTCGCCGCAGCAGCTAGCCCTGATGACCCTGAGCCACCGACTCAGTCGGGTGTGCTTCAACCCATTGCAGCAAAAGGGTTGATGAAGATCTTTCACGGGGCGAGAATGGCCAGATGCGACTTACTCCGTGCTGTGTGTCAAACTGCCAGTTGTATTACGAAGTGGACAGAACAGCAAGACATGGACCTCTTCCGCCTCGTATGTTTCATCAAATGTACGTCCCATTATCGTATGACTTCGTGGGTGGGTGACAAAAAGAGAGACGTTCTGTTAAAACAATACTCTGGTGCAGATCTGGCAAGTGACATACGCGCACACAGGAGCACGAGTGCCAGTTATCAAGCCATTTGGGGTCCGTATACACGGGCAGGCCAATCGATGGGATCGCAAAGACAAACATGCGTATCTCACAGTACGCTTGCGGCTGAGATCGTCGCAGCCGACCTTGCGTTGCGCAAGGAGCTGCTCGCGGCATTTCCGCTCTGGGAGATTCTGCTTGATAGACCGGCACGATGTTTTTTTCTTGGAAGATAACCAAGCAGTTTGTAAGGTCATTAAGGCAGGCGGGTCGTTGAAATTGATGCATCTACCGAGAACACATAGAATTGATGCAGCAGCTGTGTCCGAACAATTTTCTCGTGGCCTCGTTCAATTACAATATGAAAGATCGCAGAATGAGGCTGCTGATATTGGGGCAAAACGATTTGTTGACCCTATGTCATGGGTCAAAGTCTTGTATCTTGTCAACATTATGACGCCTAAGTTCTGGGCCGCTAAGCGGTGCCAAGATTATCTTGACTCAACGTGTTCTGACGGACTTCCCCTTGAACCCGGGGGGATCCTCAAGCCCCGCCTGGGCCCTTGTTCGGCCTTGCGGAGAGGAGCTGCTATGCCCGGTAAGAAGTCAAAGAAAAAGAAAAAGCGCCCCAATAAAGGTAAACCCGTTGTGGCTGCCCGCGGCCAAACCGAGGAGGCATTAGCGATAACGAATGCACTCAGCTCAGCTGATGATGCAGGTAATATCACTCCTCTGAAGATCAGAGAAGGTCATAGCAGAAGCTCCGAGAAAACGAGAGCGATCGAGAACGCAACCAAAAGAAGCTCTGATCGTAGAATGAAAACCATGTTTGGAATAACGGGTAGCGAAAGCGAGCCAGAGCCTTCCATGAGGCCTGAAGATATGGAGGATGTTCTGAACAAAAACCGCCCGCTTCCTAATCCGCACTCTGCGGTGGCTGCCAACTTCTCTGACAAGAGGGATGAATGGGTGCGACAAGGACAGAGTTTGAATCAATGGCACTATGTCCCGAGACTCGTCACATTCATGCCGGCAATCGGTGATTGTCCCGTCGAACTCGATAATTGGATGATAAACGTCGCACCTATGCCGTCAATGCCCAACAAGGTTTGACGATAGACCGCATTGATAATTGGCGCGACGAGGAAAGCAGGTATCATCACCCATTTGAATACGACTCAGATGGCGATTCTAGCAACGGTGACTATTGCCTAAGCAGATGGACCGGATACACAGAGTTTAGGATCCGAGAAGGTTGCGCCCCGGCCACTCAGTGGACCGGGGAATACTGCTGCGGCCCCCAAAGTAGAATAGGAGATCCGAAGAATTTCGCTGACAACTCATGTAAAGTGATTCGATACATCGAGAAGGAAGACATGAGGACGGAGGAGGGACTCAACATAGTGTTGAACGATATAGCTACGTTCAAGGGCAAACATATTACATTATGGGGCTCCATGCCGTGCACAGGTGGCTCTCCCTGGCAATATGTGAACGAGGCGCATTATTTCCGTATTGGAAATCATAAAGCTATGCGTAGGCTTCGGGGTATTAGAACCGGTTTCCGATACTTGGTTTGGAATTTCCGTGAGGTTGCCCGCGCTGTGCACAACGCGGGGGGCGTTGTATGTATTGAATGGCCTGCCCAATGCAATTATTGGATTATTGGAGATATCCTCAGGTAAAGAGTTTTCTTCGAGAGTTAGACTTTGTCAAGACGGCGTTGCGCGGGTGCGCATGCGGATTGAAGGATAGCAAGGGTAATTTCATGAAAAAGCCCTGGACGATAGCCACCACCTCCCCCATTGTTGCGGAGGGGTTAGAGCGTAGATGTGATGGCACACATGAGCATGTTGAGGCTAGAGGACGAGAGTGTAGAAGCGCTGAAGATTACACTGATGATTTTGCCAAGCAGGTTCATTTCGCCGTTGCCAATGCCGCAGAGAGAGTTGTGTCGTCTCGTCGCCGTCCTACTTCCCCCCCAATCCTATTTGTGCCGCTGCCGTTTCGGCTCGACAGCCTGCGCGGGCTGCCCCGCGACCGGCCCCCCGTAGAGGCGAGCGGTTGCCTTGCGGCGACTGCTCGAATCTTGCTTGCCGCGGCTTCCGCGTGCCGGAGAGATCAACGATTGAACCCATGTGCCGACCGCTGAGGAAGAAAGCGGTCGTGCCACCGGGCGAGGACGTGATCTCGATCCATTCTGATGACATCGTGGATGAGTTTGATTCCGACGTTGTTGGAGACGAAAGCAAAGGGGAAGAGAAATATAACAAGGCTCTTCCCACCACAATTCGAAAAGCCTCGCCGCCGGCTCAGCCGAGCGGGAAGGCTTGCCCACCGGCTCAGCCGGATGGGGCAAGAAACAATCACTTTAGCCCTTGATACTGAAATGGAAGCCGATGTCGAGACTATCAATCAGGGAACAACTGCTCAGAAAAGGGCAGCCGAGACTGCCCCCCAGGACAACCCTCGCTCAAAGAAAGCGGCTGACCCCAATGCTGAAGACGTCGATTCATGGAAAAACAAACCGATCTTCACGTGCCTCCCTGACAAACTAAGGGTGTGGTCCCGACCGGGACCCAAAGACGGGACTGCTAAGTTTGCGCCGTCAAAAGGCTGGGGTTTGGCGCTACATGATGTGGAAGAACGACATACTCTATACTAGGAGTGACGCGGTCGTGACCGCGTTGAAGGCGGACCTGGAATCAACGTCTCAGACGATATTCCAGCCTTTATATTCCCAGGTCTCGCAAGATCCATGGACTGTACATTGGATTGCATTTGAGCGGAAGGCCACTTGCCGTTTCGATTGTGCCCCTCCTGACATTGACGAAATCCCCGTGGGTACGTTCCTTCAGACGTATCCTGATGAGAAGACGAAATTGGTCAGTAGGTTGTACGCGAGCCCCCAGGGGGATATCGTGGCATAGTTCGACCGCTCGAGCCGGGAGAAGTCTTTGGCCCTACCGTCGGCTCAGCCGTTCGGTACGAGACCCCCTTTGGAAACTACGCGAGCGTACCAGTGGGAGATCACTGGAGAAAAGGCACCCCGCAGGTCTGGGTTGACATTTGGGCGCCTTCCCCCCGAAAGCCTCCCCAGGGCTCAGCCGCTATGGAAGAATGGGGAACGATGTTCGCTTTTCCAGCGGTCAAAGGAAAATACAGTGCACCGGCGCGCGTGGTCGAGGAAGCCCTTGCCGCCGCCGCTAAGGCGGCGTGCTTCGAGGATGCACCCAAGCAGGCCGTGCATTGGCGGAAGAGACAACGCCCTTGGAAAAGGCCACATAATTTCGAAGAATGGCTTGCTGGAGACGAACTCGACCCAGGTGCTGATGAGGACTCGCCGCAACAGAAGCCGAGGACTGCAACAGAGGCGTCGGACGACCCGATCGCCGTGGATAGCCAACCAGCAGTCGTGGGCAGTAATCAGCCATCAATGGATATCCCTGGGACCGGGAAACGGGCGGCCGGCGAACCACCTGCCGGCCAGCCTCCTTACATCGATAACCCTCCTGGCTGAGCCAGTGGGGGAAGCGGTGGTGCACCGCCCCGCGGCTCAGCCGGCGGGGATGGAGAGCAGCCGCCACCTGGCGGGTTTCCCGCAGGAAATAACCCACCCTCGGGAGGTGGGGGGGGAGAACCGCCGGACTCGGGACCTGCAGCGACAGAACCTGAGCCAGAGGACCGACCTTACCTCGGTCGTGGCCCCTGGAACGTTCCCGAGTATCTTCGGATGCAAGGGAAGTTCGGGCGCGATCCAAAACCCCCCAAAAATGGGTGTCAAGAAAAGGTGGTCGAATAGCCTGACTTTTGTTAAGAAATGTCAGGCGATCACAAAGATCGCCGAAGTCAATGGACATTCGTGGTTTTCGTTCACGGGAGAAGACCTTGCCGCTATGTCGTCCACGGGGAACCCGTGACGGATTTCTTTCGCCCGCTTAGTCAAATGCGGAATGGGTCACATCATAGTTGGACATGTTCTGTTCATTTTGTTTCTGATTCTACAATTGTGTTCAAAGACGCATCAGGGGCGGCTAAGCCGAGCCTTGTGCCTGAATACAGCCTGCGACAATCAGTGTTCGGGAGCGTACAGGCAGCTATGAGTGGAGCACCAATTGCAGGTATTGCTGGCGCCTCCTCAAGCTTTCGGTGGGGGGAGCAATGGTCATATGAAAAAGGGACACGCACACTCCAATTCGCTTCACTTTCTGGAACTTCAACGACATAGTCGACAATTCATCCAAATTAAATGGAGTCGGAAGCGGACTCAAAAGATATGATAACCCGCTCCAATTTGCAGGGGGCCTCAGACAGATGCTAAAAGACGCCGTGGAATTGATCGATGATATAATGCAGTGGTCCCATGAGTGGAGTATAGATATAATGTACATCGACGGGGACTCGAAGTGCTGGCAAGAAGGCGGAAACGGCGTCGGTCCGATGTGGGACGATGTTGCCACCATGGTCCGAGCTAGAATGAATCGTCGGGTTGAACACTACAAAACAGTAGGAACGTTCCCCAGAATAATGATCCTTGACGGTGTCGGCCTCTATCGCCAGCTTAAGCACCGCCCAGGGGGCGTTTTTCATTGCAGTGCTAGCCATCTGGATTAATTGAACGATGGGAGTAAATTCCGACAAGTCATTGCCGCCGAGTCGTGTGCCGATTACATGATTAAAACAGCCAAACTGGCTGTGCTATTTTTCTGTCAGCCTTCCGGCGGCTCAGCCGTCTGGGACGGCCACATAAAATGCCCCACGAGGGAGGATGGATACGCCAGACAGGAGGCAAAAGTCCAAGACCGTGTCATGCACTGGCAAGACTGGTCTCCCGAAGAAGGCAAAACTCCCAGGTCGATACTTGGCGCGCTCCCATTCAGGGAGCCATTGACCGATGAAGAGTTCCCAGCCGTTTCAAGCGGAACTGGAGGTGGCGCTATACATTCGCTGTATTCAGATGACTTCGAAGACCTCCTTAGAAAGGGGGCTGCATATGGTGATTTCTTCCCATGGACGGATGATTCTTACTTGTTGCCCCGCGGAGAAATTTTCTGCCCTGGAATGCCGCCGAGGGGAAAGACCCAGAGACCAGCGAACGAGGGAGTGCAAAACGATGAGCCGATGCGTGCTGCACCCAAGGAGTTTAACAAAGCAGCGCCGACGGCGACACCGAGCGGCTTAGCCGTTGCGGCGAGTAGTGCAACGCCAGGTGGCATAGCGGTCACTTTATTTGCCGAGGTGTCGGCCTGGCTATCCGGCGCTGTTGCTGCGACCGAGAAGACCAAACCCGTCGGCTCAGCCGATGCGGGCTCTGGCTCTAGCGCGCGGGCGGCTCAATCGCCGCGCCCCCCTCCACTGGCTCCCCCATCCGATATCAAAGAAATCGAGACACCTGGGGAAACCGCAGACCATCCGTGAGAAATGCCCAGATGGTAAATTGTCTAAGCTCAGTCAGAATTACAAATTTCCGAGGAGGCCGAAAGAAGTGCACCCTGGAGAGGAATATTTCTGGCCATACCATCACGATTATCAGCATATAAAGAAGCTGCCTGTAAAAGATGCAAAGACAGGAGAGGTGACTCACTATGACTTCCTTTACCCATTTACGGTTGCCAGCGGAAAACTTCATCGGGGCATGATCCCTTTGAACGCGTACCCAGGGGAAGAAGGACGCGCTGCGGATATCGCCCAGGGAATAGAGCCAGCTCAAAGCTGGCAAAGGAAAAAATTCTGAAATGTGGTAATAGCCAAGCGTGGCTTGCCTACCAGTTGCTTCAACAGACGACAAGAGTCCCGACGATGACGCGGAACTACCTGGTGCCAAATTGGGCTCGCTTCTTCAGGATCAAAGCAGGTAGATCGGTAGCAAAGCCGACAGCCACAGTGGCTGACCGCTTGAATTGGGCCCAGTGGAGGACGAAATCCCATAGAGTTGGCAAGGCTCACTGCTTTGAATTATCGTTGCCTTTCTTTGTGGCAGAAGAAAGCTTGCGGAAGTCTCAGGCTCATCCGCCGGGTGGACAAAACAGTCACATGGCACGTCAGTGACTGCTCTTCATGCTATTTTGGAGGGTCACCAATTGCTTCCATCAGATCCCAAATGCGGTGGAAGCGTGAAAACGAATGTGGTTGGGGTATATTCATTTCCGTGTTCTGACAACCCCAACACGCACACCGCGTACTCTATTGTGGAGGAGACCTTTGGAGATAGTATTTGGGTCACTGCTGAGATTGTCTACTACGCCAAGACGACAAAATACATTAAAGGATCACCAACTCAGTACGTGAGTAATCCAGAGACTGATGTATTATACGAGTTGAGACTCTATCATTGGACCGCAGCAGCACTGTGGGTTACTGATGCGTGGACACATTTGCTGCATAATGCCAGAGATAACAAATGGAACCTGGAAGTGGACTTTGAGATCGAAAGGTATCGAGATCAAGAACGGACCGAAGCCACGGACAAAGTCCGGGATGCTCACAAGGCCTGGGTCCCAGGCTTGACTTCTATCGACTGGCAAAAGGGACAGGGCCCCCATTTGAGGGGCCAAGGCGAAACTGACGAAGAAACATGCGATGATATCTGGCCTTGGCTCCAAGAAAATGGAGTCAGACTGACCGAGATCCACGCGATACATAGGGGCGAGGCCTCGGAAAGATCAGTTCAGTTGGTTGAGCAGAACAGACAGGAGAAGGAGAAGGCAGCTGGAGGGGGCGAGAAGGAGCCGGCGGCTAAGCCGTCCGGCACTCCGTTCTCGATCGATAAAAAGAATTTTCCCGACCTAGGAAAGGCGCCAGCGAAGCAAGAGAGGACCTACAAAGCGCCGCCCCCTAGGGCTGCCAGTCGGCCCTCAGCTCCGAGGCCTCCTCCCCTTGGTGGACCGAAAGAAATTCCCGCCGAGAAGGCCCCGCTGGCGATTCATACTCCAACGAACCCTCCGGACCATCGGCCGAACCTTACTAGGCAGGAACGTGCTCCACCGGCGAAAGAGATTTCTTCCAAGAAGGCCCCTCCACCGAGGCTCGAACCCAGGTCGGGGGACTTAGGTCCACCGCCAGCAAAGATGCTTCGATTTGATGGAGACCCCGCTGCGCCTATGACTGCTCGGCCACCGGCTAAGTCGGGTGGTGCAGGCGCCGTTGGTAGCGATCCTTCGAGCCCTCAGTGAAATGAGCTTCGCTCCAAACAGGCACCCAGTTGGGCCAGGCGCCGGGGCGATGCGCATCATGTCGAAGGCAATGCCACGGGTGAACGACCCACATCAGAGCACTCCCCACATACCGAGGCGAAGGCTGCCTCAGCTGAAGATGGCGCTCCTGGACGATATATATAAATAAATAAATATATATATATGGAAACGACGATCCATTGTGCACTCACGACGCAAACCCCGCGGCTCAGTCGGATGGGGATCATTCGTCCCAGGATTCGCCTACCTTGGAGGGAGACGATGACATTACTTCTATGTAACTGACATTAAAAGAGGTCTCATGTATGCATTTTGAGCCCCCGAGAGCCAGATCGGCGTTGAGAAATGAAAAAGAGTTCTTCTACCGGTTGAGGGGGCTACGATCGAGAGCACACGACGCTCCAGACGAAACTTTTCCGATTAAGAGGTTCAGAGCTGCTGTGCGTCGTTTATTCAGGCAGCAAAATGTGTTTGTGAGATGAACATGCAAGACGAAATAGATGAGCTGAACACATATTCCGCCGCATGGAATGCATCTGCTGATGCTATTGTCGAACAGATTTTAAAATGGGGCAATAATTTTGTGCGCACTCCGATGGTAGCGGAGAGACCTCGGTGGTCAAGACGTAAAGAGGCAGGTGGTTCTGGGGCGAGTAAGATCAGAGCGCCTACTCCTCCTGCCCCTCCGCCCGGCTCAGCTGCGACGGAGAACCCCCCGATGCCTCCGCCCGGCTCAGTCAGAGCGGGGCAAGAGAGACGCCATGAGGCACGAGAAGAACCATCGAGTCCAACGCAGGTGCCGTCAGACGAGGGGACAACGCATGTTCCCAAGCACGCAGCTCAGCCGCCACCGGAGCCTCAGGCCATCCGGAGGTCCCTGAGACGGACACGGGAACGGTGGACTTTTGTACAATGTTCGCATGCGAAGATGATCCCCAGATTCTAGAGTCGATGGATGACGAGACTTTTCCGCTTGGACCGGCATCTGAGAATATGTTTCGCAGATTGAGTCTTCCGCTTGCTCCAGATAACAGAGGGTCAGCCGTTATACGGAGACCCTACCCATGGAGATCGAGACGTCACAGTGGGGCATGCTGCTGTAGTCAAAGAAAGACGATTGTATGTGACGACAGAAGAATGTCAACATATACTTCAGAATACGCCTGGACCGCTAAAGCAGATGATCCAGGACGCCCACATTACGGGCCCCGTACCACCACACGTCGAAGCCATTCGGAGTCGAACAGGAATTACGCTTCGATATATGGCAGAGTTCGTGGAAGACCTTATCTTTGCAGTATTGGGGAGCCTCAAAGAGGACAATAGATCTTTCGCACACGCAAAGGTTTACATTAGAGCCGAGTTTCATTCCGATGACGTTCCAGACGGGTTTACTCCTGGAGCCTATTCGTGCCTGCCGCCACTTATAGTTGGCGAAGATAGTGATGAAAACCCGGCTGCCTTAGGCAACTCGGACACCTGGAGTGGCCTGAGCTACAGATCGGATGTACTGGCCAAAAAGATGGGCCAGTGTGCTGTATACATCGCGAGGCATTGCTCCGACTATGCTAGATCGTCGGGGGGGTGGGTCTACTTTGGAGACCTGGTGCAGAAACTAAAAGATGACGGTTTTACTTTCCGATCGTACGCCTTGGCCGCACACAGCTTAGCTGCGTTGCCGTCAGGGACGGCCGAGGTTTTAGGAATCTTTCCCAATGATAGTCCCAAGATTGTTGGAACACAAGTCAACGCCATGTGGGGGCGACACAAGAGGGGCTCATTGCAAGAGGAAGACGCAAGGGAGATGCCGATACCCATATTCTATAGGGCATGCTAGGGACATTCAACGTTCGCTGCTTCAATCGAAAAGGATGTATGTCCCGTATGACCCTGGCCAAGTCAGGAGTCGCGGCTCTCTTCTTCATGTCGCAGACTTACAGGCATTTTTGGAATCTACGAGTGAAAGTGTTCGCTTCCCAAAGAGCGACTCTGGGCTTTGCCATGGCGCAGGTTATGAATTGTTGCGTTTGCTTCCGGCACACAATAGCCCAACAATGCCTGATCCCTCAGATCTTCCTCCGCGGCTAAACCAGCGGAGATATGGACGGCCACTCGTTTCGAGAACTCGAGTGCCCATGAATAACCCAGCTCAGGGAGGGGGGCCGCCATCGGTGGGGGCTTGGCCCGCAGATGACACCCGCCACATATGGCCGCATCTCCCCAATCTCAATCACCATGAGCCATGGGATCTTGTTCTTGTTTTTACCAGCAGTGTGCTCACCCGCTTCTCGCACAGAGTTTGCCCAGATGGGGTCTTGGTGTCTCGAGAAGTGCCGAGGTCCAATGACATCGACAAAGCCGTCTCCCTTGTGAGACAGGCAGATCAGATGCGCTGGGCGGTACTCTTCAATCGCGAATTGTCTTCATGCGAGGTCACCTTCGACAATGAGTCGATTATTGCATGGATTCATACAGTTGAGAGAATAATCATTGATTGGAACCACAGGCCAAGATTGACGACCGCGATCCAGGATCGAATTATATCCATCCCTTGGGATGACGACGGGAGGTTCCTGTGTGGCCGATACCCCTGGGTGAGGACAGGTTTTGCATTCTGTCCTGTCTGCAATTGTCCAGTCAAATACAAAGACAGGGTCACGCACGATTACATGACCCAGACATGGAACCGCACAATTATCCCTCAGTCCCTCGAGGCACACGGCCTCCTCATAGCAGTGGAGCATGAAGAAGGTCTATCATGAAACCGCCACGAATATATACAGGCGCGTATGAAGAGGCAAGGGAGAGCTTCTGCCAAATGTCATGAAAATCGTCAGCAACAAACAATCAGCAGGAGCGAAGATGGGCCTCCGGACAATTTGCTACAATGGCGGCCGCTGGCACGATATTTGGCAATGGCCAGCCCGGCAATTTTCCAGCTTGGGCCCCAGAAAACGCCGAGGCTCAGCCTCCGGCGCGACATGTTCCTTTCTTCCAATAGTTGAAGCCTTTGGTCAAAAGGTTTATATCGTGGCCTGAATATTCAGCCAGAAACGTAAGTAGGCAAACCCCAGCCATTAATACCTGGTGGCCGAGATTGTGGGAAACCAAGTTTGACCAATACGATCGCCCGAGATCCTGCCCAGCCCTGGAGGCAATTCATTGGCCTGATGAAGAGGATGACTTAGTCACTCCTCGGATCGGCTGGGAGAGATGGTTCGCCAACATGACTAGAGCCAACGTCTTTGTTCCGACGCTTGCTACAATAGATGACGCGGTAGATTTTGGCAGACCTTGGTTTGGCGTATTGGATGAGGATAATGGGAACAACGCCGACAACAACAACCCTCCTGCGAGGTTACCAGTCGCCTGGGGGAACAATTTTAGAGCGAGGCCGACTCGCAGTTCTCAGTCCGTTTAAAGACGGGTTAGCATGTGTCGGGACCATCGTCTTATTATCCCAGTGTTGCGACGTGCCACCGGCGAAACCGCGATGGCACGCGAACAGTCACAAATGGATCTGGATCTCACGGCACTCAGCGGGCCTAAGGCCGCGTTGATAATTGACGGATTCATCGCTCTTGACCATTCTGAGGGACACGTATACTCTCACCACGACGATCTTTTGATCAAAATACGATTGTTCGGGAGAGAAGTTCGGGAAATTGCCGCCCATTACATAGTAGAACACACAGGAACAAACCCTACTAACCCCGGCAGGGTTACCCTGGCCGGAACGGCAGAATACGTGATCCCGGAGATCATCCAGACCATAGTACGTGACAGTTGTCTGGTACCAGCACAACAAATGCAACTGGGCCTTCGGCCCATAAGGATTCTTGCAATTTGTCGTGAGATACTCAGCTTCTTCATATCGGAAGATCACTTTATTGGTTACCCAGGGCGAGTCAGTCGTCCCGAAATAGTAAGCACGGAAGAAATTGATTCGAAAAGACGGAGCGACGAGTTCGCCTTGGCTTGCCGCATCCGTGCGGCTGTTCAAACGGACGACATAATCGAGAGGTGGGCCCACAAGATGGGCAGGAAAGTTCAGAATGATGTCCGTTGCCACGGCGCTCTAATACAGGAAGCCATTTCTTGGTTCCAGGATAAATATCCTGACCCTGGTGCTGAACTCCAGGACAAAGATGGTGGACCCTTCCGTACTGCATGCGGAAAGTCTGGTGTCACTGCAGCAACTTCTGCCAGGAGTATAATACAATTCGTGAACGATCGTAGGAATAACGATCCTGAACACGACGGCGAAGCCGAGATCGTGGGGCCACATGCGCCGGCTGGACCAAAGGCTAGACATTTATCGCGCCCTCCGCC
>CAUYUJ010013313.1:118566-163566 GCA_963575745.1 Prorocentrum cordatum
CCCCGACAAGTGTCGTTTACTAAACGGACCTGGGCGTTTCCTACACAGCCCTGCCATGTTCGATTCCTTCTTTGGGCGCGTTTATACTAAACGCCTTTGCTTGTCGGGGGATCTATTGTGGGGGGAGGGGTTCTGCTCTCTACACTTGTGTCGCCTCCCCCTCCTCCTCCTCCTCTTCCTCCTCCTCCTCGTCCTCCTCCTCCTCCTCCTCCTCCTCCTCCTCCTGGCGTATGTTGGATGGGTCTGGCGAGGACGTTCCACCTCGGCGCCCGTGGCCGCCGCCGTGGCTGCCTCGAGAGAAGTCAGCCGCGGCTCGTGTGCACCGCTGTCCACCCCGACGACCCGGGCCGCCAGCGATCGGATCTGTGTCTGCCTGGGCGGATATGTCCTGAGTTGTCGAGCAGGGGTCGGCTACAGAATTCACTGGCTGACCCCAGGATTGAGATGTTCGTCGAGCCTGCGAGTAAATACTAGGGGAACAAAAAGTGGCATAAACATAAAAACTCTGAGGTCCGCGCGGATTTCTCGGATCGGCGCTGGGGCCCCCCGGCGGCGCCTCCGGCGCCGCCCCTGGCGCGCTCCGCGCGCCAGGGAGGGGGGTCCAGCGCCGATCCGAGAAATCCGCGCGGACCTCCGAGTTCTTATGTTTATGCCATTTTGTTCCCCTAAATACATCGAACGGGTGTGGATTTGTAGAACTCAACGTATCTTCATACACTCGACGAATACATGATGTTTGGGGTAAGTCAACGGTGTAGTCGATCTCGTGCTCGAATTTTGGCCTCCAGGGCCTTTTGTCGGGCCCTGGGGACATCAAGCATGGATACAGAGCGAAAAACCGGCCCCAGGGAAGCAGTCGTAATTTCTTGGGCCGCGGATTGGAAAAAGAACAACAGCAACAACAACAACAACAACAACAACAGCAGCAACAACAACAACAACAATCATTTTAAGATTGTTCGCTCATGTCTGTTCACGTGCCAACCAATACGTATATCCCAAGCCCTCGGTACCGGCCCTCCTCGTCTTCGATCGTACCCTTTGGGGGCATATCTTCCTTACCTGCCACGCGCACTTAGTGCATTCCCTAAAACAAAGGAAGAGAGGACGGGTGGAAGGGGGAGGGAAAAGAATGGAGCACGAGAGAAATTAGCATGAGCAGAAAACAAGTGGTAGAACCAGACGGGCAGATCGGGTGGGCAGACCCATAGCGGGCAGGTCGGAAGGCGGGCCCAGGCGACCAGGTCGAGCGGGCGGGCGGGCCGAACGGGCGGATCGATCGTGAGTTCTGCGTGATTCGCCAGGAAGTTTCCAGCGAGAGAGCGATTCCTAAATAAATTCTGAAGTCCCTAGCGAACGCGCGATTCCTGAATGGCAAGAGCGCGATTCTTCAGTAAATTCCGAGGAAGCCTCAAGCGGGAGCGGGGGACCAGAGTAAATTTCGAGGAAGTATCAAGCGGGACCGCTGTTGTTGTAAACCGGGGGCCAAGGGCACAGTTTGAGGAGGAAGATTCTCTCTGATAAAGAACAGGGTGCGAGCGCCGGGAGGGGCACTTCAATTGAAAATTACAATGTACACCCGAGGGGGGATCAACAATAATTATTCTTCAGTAGTGAGAATTCAAGAACTACAACAACAATAACAACGACAATAATTTTAAGACTGTTCGCTCTTACTGGCACGCGTGTCTTGCGTTCCGTATACCCCAACCCTCGATACCCGCCCACTTCGTTTTCGATTGCACCCTTTGGGGGGGGAATCTCTTCCTTGTCGGCCACTGATTGAAGTGCGAAGAAGTCTCCAGCGAGAGCACCGTTCCTGAGTTCGGGGGCCTCTCTGGCCATGGGCTCTCGGAATACTTGTCGAGAAATATCGAACGGGAGCCGTTGTCGCCGTGTCCGGGCCTCCACCAATTTGCCCGAATTACGAGAAAGTCTCGATCGAGAGCGCCGTTTTTGAGTTCGGGGGCCTTCTTGGCCAAGGGGCTCAGGAGCCCTTGTCGTCGTGGCTGGGCCTCCGCCAACTTTATTGAATTGCGAGGAATTCTCGAGCGAGAGCGCCGTTCCTGAGTTCGGGGGCCTCTCTGGCCAGGGCGTCTCAGGGTAAACTGTGAGGAAGTATCGAGCGGAAGCCGTTGTTGTCGTAGCTGGGCCTCCAAGGGCCCACATGTAGGCTCAAGCCAACAACGCTTGAGCGGGAGCCTCGCTTTCAGAGAAAATGCAGCTGGCGTCGAGGCGAGAGCGCGCTGAACCGTTTCCGGAGATCAGCAATAATCATTTCTTTGGAGTGAGTACTCAACAACAGCAACAATAGCAACAATAGCAGCAGCAGCAACAACAACAGCAACAGCAACAGCAACAGCAACAACAACAACAGTCATTTTAATAATGCTTGCTCATATCTGTTCGAGTGCCTTTCACCACGTGTATCCCGAACCCTCGATACATCTCCTGTTCGTTTTCGATTGCGCCCCATTGGGGGCACATCTTCTTTACATCCCACGTGCAGCCCCTAAAACAGGGAAAGAGAGGACGGATGGAAGGGGGAGGGAAAAGGATGGAGCACGAGAGAAATAGCAGGAGGGGGACTAGGAGCAGAAAACACGTGGCAGAACCAGACGGGCAGATCGGGCGGGCAGACCTTAGAGGGCGGGCCGGGAAGGCGGTCCCACGTGGCCAGGTCGACAAGGCGGGTTGCTGAAGCGTGAGTCTTGCATGAATCGCGAGGCAGTCTCGAGCGACGGCGCAACTTCCGAGTCAATCGCGGGAAAAAGCCAAAGCGAGAGCGTGATTCTTGAGTGTCGAGGGCGCGGCGTCAGAATTAATTGCGACGAAGTCCCACTCGAGAGCGCGACTCCTGCATACATTGCGAGGAAGTATCAGGCGGGAGCCTTTACAGCCCGGGGGCCAAAGACACGGTTTGATCAGGGACGTTGCTTTGGGAAAAAACAATGTGCGGGCCCCAGGAGGAGCATTTTAATTGGAAAAAACAGAATAGTCACCGAGCAGGGGGGATCAACTATTCTTATCGTAGTTGCCTCCAGCCAGTGCCGCCGATCCGGGGCGCTCCTGATGCTATTGTTGTTGAAATGGACGATGACGACGACAACGGACGACCAACGGTCGACGAGCGGGGTAATTACGACGACGACCGACGAAGGAGTTCATGACGACGACGACGACGACGACGACGACGACGACGACGACGACGACTGACGGCGAACGGCTGCCGACGACTGGTGACGGCGACGGGTGGACAGTTCTTCGTTCATCTTTTTCGCTTCCGAGCTATACCAAGTCAGGCCGTGCACCTCTGGCCTGGCAGCACGCGAATGAGCGCCTCTTGGGGCCTCTTGGTTCTTGGGGCTTCTTGGGGGCCTTTGGGGCCTCTTGGGGGCCTCTCGGGGTCCTCTTAGGGGCCTCTTGGGGACCTCTTGGGGGCCTCTGGGGACCCCATTGGGGGCGCCTCGGGGGCATCTGGGGGGCTCTTGGGGTCATCTTGGGGTGGAGGACTAGAAGGGTCCGTTCGGATTCACCCTCTTGAGGCCATCTTGGGGGCCTCTCGGGGTCGTCTTGGGGGGCCTCCAGGATCAACGAGTCTTATTTTTAATGGGTAGGAGTTCAACAACACCAATAAGGGAACAAAGACATTAGGGACCTACGGCGATTCGACCCGAAACGATTTGAACCATTCGGACGTTTCCGTAGCAATATTCTTAAGGAGGACTCTTTACTCAAGGAGTTCTTAGCACGGAACCCATAACAAAGAACCTGTTTAATAATAAGCATCTAGCAAGGAATATGTTGTAAGAATTGTCACATGATGAAACATGAATAGTAAGCCATCAGTATGGAAACCTGTATAATGAATCCTTAATAAGGAGTCTCTAACCTGGAATATTTAGTAAGGAATCCATCCGTAAGGGATCCCCATCAAGGAGTCCTTAATTCCATCTTTTGGGGTATTGAATACAGAATCGGGCCTCTTGCATAAGGATTCCTGAGGAAGGGATCAAGAATACGAACCACCATTGGGGAATCATTAGTAATGATACCTTGCGGAAGAATCCGTTTCCAAGAAAACGTTGCCAAGGAATTGCTCCTAAGATAAACCTCCGTAGATACCATTGGATAAGGGATCCACAGAAAGGTGTCCTTGGTGATGATGTTCGTGTTTTTTCTTTTAAATAAAAGAAATAAAAAAATAAGAATATATATCTATATATTAACAAAAAATGTTTATCACATCTTAAGTGGAGTCATTGTTTCTGGACCCCCCGCGCAGCAACAGGGCCGGGAACCCACCCATAGCATCGTCATCAAAATCATAATCGCCCCCTCTCTTCGTCACTTCACTCACACACTCACACATTCACACTATGCGTCAGCATCAGCATCTGCATCATTGCTCAGTCCCTCACTCACCCAGTCGTTCAGCATCAGCACCATCAGCATCACCGACATCACTCCCCACACTGGTTCACACTCATTATCACATTCACAACTTCGCACAGTCACACACCCATACATTAATATTGAGGAAGAGTAAGGCGGATGCCTCGTCTGCGAGTGCAGTGCGAGGAAGTCCCAGGCGGGGGGGCCCTTCCTTATGGGGCCCGCAGTTCATGCTGGCAAGCGGAGCGGGTCATCCAAACCTTGTAACTGTCGTCATTGATTGGGCCGTTCACGCTTGAATTTTGAAGATACCTCAGGCTGGAGCTTCGTTTGTGTAAATTGCGAGGAAGTCTCAGGCGGGAGCCCCATCCGTATGAAGCCCGCGGTTCATGTTGATAACCGGAGCGGGTCATCCAAACCTTGTAATTGTCGTCATTTGTGTGCCCCTCACGCCTGAAGTTGAAGAAGCCTCAGGCGGGAGCCTCGTTTGTGAGTGATTTGCGACGAAGTCTCAGACGGGAGCCCCCTCCCTATGGAACTTTCGTTTCATGTTGAAGAAGCCTCAGGCGGGAGCCTCGCTTGCGAGGGAGACTCAGGCGGGAGCCCCCTCCTTAAGGAGCCCGGGTTCACGTTTCCTATCGGAGTGAGTCATCAAAATCTTGTAATTGTCGTCACGTTTGGCGCCCCAACGCCTGAATTTCGAAGAAACGTCACACGGGAACCTCGCTTGTGAGGAAGATTCAGACGGGGGGCCCCTCCTTCAGGAGCCCGCGATGCATGTTTCCTATCGGAGTAGGTCATCAAAATCTTGTATCAGTCGTCATGTTTGGCCCCCCCACGCCTGAAGTCCGAAGAAGCCTCAGACGGGAGCCCCGTTTGTGAATGACTTGCGAGGAAGTCTCAGATGGGAGCCCCCTCCTTATGAAGCACGCACTTCATGTTGGCAATCCTAGCGGGCCATCAAAATCTTGTAACTGTCGTCATTATTAAGCGTTTTACGCCAGAATTTTGAAGAAGCCGCAGGCGGGAGCCCCGTCTGTGAGTGAATTCCGAGGAAGTCTCCGGTGGGAGCCCCTTTCCTATGAGACCCGCGCTGCACAGCGGTAATCCGAACAGGTCATGCGAAACCGAACCATGTCGTTAATTGTGGGTTTCCCCGCCAGGTTTGAATTTCGAGGAAGTCTCAGGCGGGAGCATCGTCAGTGAGTGAGCGCGAGGAAGTCTCGAGCGGGAGCCCCTTCGCTAAGGGGTCCGCAGCTCCATGTTAGAATCCGAACGAGTCCCCGGGATGTCGTAGTTGTCGTCACTATTGGGCTCCTCTTGAACGAAGGGTGATGCGAGCCCTCGCGGGCCAATCCGAGCAGGGTCCTCTCTGTGTTCTTAAGAGGGCCACTCGCTCGGCTGAACCCAGTCCCCCGACGCGGCGACGGCGCCACCATCGACTGCGCCAAGGATGGGCACGCTGGTCGCACAGGCATGTCGGACCAGCAACCTCTGCGTCATGTTCCCCCGCGACACGCGCATGCAGAACATTCTGATCTTGCGGCCACCCACGCGAGAGTTCCTAGAGCGCGGGCCGCCGGCGCCCCTGCGGAAGGCGCTCCGGAAGTTCGACGAGATAGCGGGGACTTCCAGACCCGTGGCAGAGCAGCTCGCAGCACGGCTGGGTTTCGCGCTGCCCCCCGCCTGGGCGCGGTCGCGCCCACTTCGAAGGGCAACGCAACGGCCTGGCCCGCGGGGTTGTCCCAACCGCCCGCCCCAGCGGCCCGCGGGATTGCCCCAAAGGCTTCGCGATTTAACCGTCGGCGAACGCGCGCGCTTGCCGAGGCGGCGACGGCGCCGAACCAAATCGATTTGTTTGCGTCGACCAAAGGGACGGGGAGGCGCACGTGGAGCACATGCAGGAGGAGGACTAGGGGGGAGGGGGAACGGGCAGGGGGAGGGCGACGATGACGAGGAGGTGGAGAAAGAGAAGGAGAAGGAGAAGGAGGAGGAGGAGGATATATTGAAGGACGAAGAGGAGGAGAGGGTAGGACAGAGGGCGAGAGGAGGGCGCCCGCCAGGGCGAGGAGGAAAGGGCTAAGGGCAAGCTAACGGATTCTCATCGCCCTACCGTCGGAGCATTTAAAAAGAGCGTCGTTGCAAGGAACCTTCAATCGTGAAAACGTAATCAAAATCCGAAGAAAGGTTCCTTTTGAGAGGAACCTGTGTTACCCCCCAATCAGAATTTGCCTATGCAGGAGTCCTAGCGGATTCATATGGGTGAGCTAGCTGTGGCGCCGACATCGGCGGCACGCCCGGGTGCCCGGTAGCCTTATAGCTTTATAGCTCTATAGCCATATAGCCTTTTTTATAGCCCTATGGCCTTAGTAGCCCTAGTAGCCCTATAGCGTCACAGCCCTAATAGACCTATAGCCTCATAGCCTTATAGCTTTATATTATTGTAACCCTGTAGCCCAGAGCCCTATAGCACCATAGCCCTAAGGCCCCACAAAGATTATGATTGGGGGTTGTCTCCAGTATCATAGTAGTTACAAAAGATTTCTGCTTGAGGAATCATTCGTACGTAATCTCGTGGAACGCAGGCCAATAAGAGATCTCCACAATGGAATCGTCAGCCATGAATCCGTAGTAAAGTATGTTGAGCCAGGATTCCAGAATAAGCACTCCTCAATGGGACTTCCTTATAACGGATCCTGAATAGGGAAGCGTGCGCAAGGAATCAGCAATAAAGAGTATGTGAGAAGGAACCCCTGGTAAAAGGAGCCAATCTTAAAAAGTTTGAGCAAATAATCTGGAAGAAGGAACCGTTCGCACAGAAACCTGATCAAGGAATATTGAGTAAGGAACCGTGAATACAGAGTTCGTATCAAGGTTTCCGCAATGAGAATTCCTGGATAAGGGAACACTCCTAAGGAATGCGGAATAGGAGATCATGAGTAAGGAAACCGTCCAAGGAACCATTGGTTAGAAATCTGGTACCAAAAATCATTCATGTGGACTTCTGGGTAAGGAATCCCTATCAAGGAATCCTCCGTGAGGAATCCTTGGGAGTCCTTTTAGGGGAAATCTTGAGTAAGGAGCCCTGAAGTCAGAACCCCTCTGAATAAGGAAACCGTTCGCCAGGAACCCTCGGTGAAGGATTCTGTTGTAAGACATCCGTCGTCCGGAATACTTAATGAGGAATCCTTACAGGGAACATCTTTGCGCGGAATCATTGTTTTTCTTCGGGGACATGAAAATACATAAGTGAAGAGCCTTTTTTCCGTAAGGAATGATTAACAAAGAACCATGACTGAGCAATCTATATACGGAAATCATAAGTACGGAAGCCTTCGCCCCGATGCCTTAGTAACGAACCCTTCGAAAGCAATCTTGGTAAGGAATCCTGATTGGGGAACCATTCGTATGGAATCCTTGCTACGGCATCTTCACTAGGGAATCCTGAAGAAGAAATCTTCAGGAAGGAGCCATTCGTAAGGATTCCCCTCTGGATAAGGAATCATGAGTCAGGAATGTTTGACAAGGATTATTTTGGCAAGGACTCCGTATTGACCAGGAGCAAGTATTGGGTAATCCTTGCTCGGGGCTCTTTCGTGGGGACTCTTGGATGAGGTACTTGGTAAGGGCTCCTGGGTGAAGAACCCTTAGCAAGGAATCCTGAGGATAGAACCCTTCGTAAGGAACGGGAGGCTGTGGTCCAACACATAGTCAGCATAGCGTTGTCTCTTGGAACGGGGCCCCGTGCTCGTGGAATCAAGTGTGACCTGGGGCACATCCCCTGCTCCTTCTCTCCCGCCTTCCTTGGTGCTTAATCCTTACTAGGGCATTAAAGAAGGATTCCTGAGCGAGGAATCGTTAGAAAGGGAGCCTGCGCAACAATTATCTAGTGTTGGATCCTTCCTACGGACTCCGTATCAAGGAAACCTTCGCAAGGAACCTTCCGAAAGCAATCCCCTTGCTACGGCATCTTCAGTAAGGAATCCTTAACAAGGTATCCTCAGTAAGGTGCCCTTATTCAGGACTCCTCTGAATAACGAATCATGAGTCAGGAGTCCTTGATAAGGAACCCCTGTGAGGAGTTCTTATCAGGAGCACGTAATGGGGAATCCGTGATGGGGGGCTCTTTTGTGAGGAACCCTTGACGAGGTACTTAGTAAGGGTTCAGGGGTGAAGAACCCTTAGTAAGGCATCCTGAAAAAAAGGAATCATTAGTGATGAACCCTTAGTGGGGAGTCCTTCGTAAGGAAGCGGGGGCTGCGGGCCAGCACGCACACACTCAGCATAGCGCTCTCTCTTGGGACGGGTCCCCATGCTCCTGGAGTACAATGTGACAGGGGCACCTCGTTTGCTCCTACTCCCCCGCTCCCCTCCTCCTCCCTCGTCCTGTTACTTCTTCCTACTTCACATCGCGGCCGAACGATCGCGGATTATGAAAGTATGATGTGGGCCGTGAGGCATAGCGCACACACGCGCACACACAATCCTCATACGTTTACTTCCAGGCCATGGCTGAATAGTCCCGGAAGATGAGAATTTGATGGGGGCCGTGGGCCCCTTCGCACACGCACCGCCATATCACAATTGTATCTTCCAGGCCTGGGCTCAACGGCTCTGGAAAGTAAACTAATGACGGGGGATGCGGGCCAACATTGGCACACATCCATCATACATTATCTTCCAGGCCGTTCTCAATGACCGTGGAAAATCAGATAATGATGGGGGCTGTGGGCCAACACGCATATAGTCCGCGCGTGTACTTGACATGCTAGTTCGGCGCGTTCTTAGTGTTTGCTTAGGGCTCTCTGGACCCCCGCAAATGCCCCAATGCGAATTTACTTGGAATGCCTCACGGGTGTTCCAGATTTCACTTCGCGGAGCAATATTTCTAGAGTATAAGAGTCTGTTTAGGGGCCGTTAGTGACCGCGCACGCAACCGTCATAGGTTTATCTTCCACGCCAGGGCGCATCCATTCTGGAAGGCGATAATGCGGTGGGGGCGTGGGCCCCCGCGCACACGCGCCACCATCATAATTTCATCTTCCAAACTGGAGTTCTGCGACCGCGGAAGATGAAATTCTGACGGACGAGACGGGCCAAAGGCGATGGTAAAAGCACGATGGGGGGAGCGGGTCACCGCGCACGCACGCATTCATCATATGTTTGTATTCCATATTGGAACTCAGCGACAACGGAAGATCACATTATGATGATGCCGTGGGCCAACGCGCGCACAGCCAATGCGTATGGAGGCCATATTGGGGCTCGATTCGGCCTTCGTGGAGCCCCACGCGAGTCCCAATACAGTTCTTTTGAGATAACGCACAGTCCGCAGATATTCGAAACACTGCAATTGCCAAGGAACCACCAACAGTCTGCAAATAGTTGCGATTCCCAGGGGCTCGCAAACATTTTGCGAATCTTTGTTGTGCCCAGGAAAGATTCCCAGCGCGGATCTTCGTGGCAATATTTGCGACGGCCCCGCTTGATCGCAAAGATTGTCGCGACAAGCAGCGTTGGGGAGACTTGAACCCTTGTGATTCCCAGGAAATCACAAAGATTTGCGAAATGAGTGTGGTCCCATGGGGTTCACAATGATTCGAAGGTCCCACTGTAACCTTTGTGATCGCAAGCTGGGCCGTCGCAAAGATGACCGCGAAGAGCCGCACTGAGAGTGTTTTAAATGTTTGTGATTCTCTTGTCGCCCCAACATGTCCGCAATCTGCGTAGTTCACAACGGATGTTTTCAAGCCGATCGTTTTCAAGAAATTGTTTGGAAACCCGTAGGTCACCAGTGGCTTTATTGCCAAAAAGGACAATCAGTTTCAGACTGTTCGCTCTTACCTGCTCGCGTGCCGTTCAACACGTATATAACAATTCTCGACACCCGTTCTCTTCGTCTCGATCGTACACCCTTTGGGGTATATGCTTCCCACCTGCCGCGTGTAATTGGCGCAGCCCCTAGATCGGGGGAAGGGGGAACGGATGGAAGGGGGAAGGAGAAGGATGGAGCACGGGATGAGCACGAGGGAGGCAGGAGCAAAAAAGACACGCGGCAGAACCAGACGCGTTGCTCGGGCGGGTAAACCCTAACGGGCGGGTCGGGAAGGCAGGCCCAAATAACCAGGTCGAGCAGGCGGGTTGTTGAAGTGTGGGTAGTGCATGAAGTGCGAGGATGTCTCGAGCGATAGCGTGATTCCCATTTGAACCACCAGAAAAAAAAACAAGCGAGAGCGCGAATCATGAGCGTCGAGGGCGCGGCGTTTGCGTAAGTTGCGAGGAAGTCCCACGCGAGAGCGCGATTTCTGGATAATGTGCAAGGAATTCCCACGCGAGAGCGCGATTTTTCAACAAACTGTGAGGAAGCATCAGGCGGGAGCCATTGGGCTGGGAGCGCAGTTTGGTGATCCCACGCTTCCGTTTTTTTTTTTTTTAATAAAAAAAAAAAAAAAAAAAAAAAAAAAAAAAAAAAAAAAAAAAAAAAAAAAAAAAAATGAGAGCTCCAGGAGGAGTATTTGAGTTGGAAAAGCATTGGGCACCAGGCAGAGGGGATCACCAATAATTATCTTTTAGACATGAGAATTCAACACAACAAAAAAATGCGGTTGTCGGGGAAGGGGGCCACGGGGGGGAGAGAAGGACGGGCAGGGTGGGGGAGGGGGGGGCGGAGCAGAAGATGGGGGGAAGGAAGAGAAAGGAAGAAGGAGGGCGAGAGACGAACTCGTGAGATTGCGAATATGCGAGGTTTTCCTTCCGAGGCCATTGAGATGTGATGATATCATGTGGGAATGTCGGCAACTCGCTTGATCTAGGAGGCACGCGGTTACTGAGGACCTCAGGGGGGAGGAGGAAGCGGGGATTGGGACGAACGTGAATGGTGGTGGCCTTCGAGTTGCAAAAGGGAGGGGGTAGCTTGGGAAGGGGGAGCGAAAGCTTCTGACTTTGCCCACCGTGGCAGACAGACCGCGACGCCTTCAATGTCGCACGGTCCCGCAACGCCGCTCAGGCGAGCTACGGCCCCATGGCCCCACGGGTCGCCAGCGCCCGATTGAAGGCAACATGGCGCGGAAATAGATGCATAGAAATGCATTGGAATATCGCATGTTTCGGGTATTTCCCTGTCTTTCCCCGATTGTTGTGTTGTTCGAGTGCATTCGCTGGCGAGTCACCCGTGTTAGAATCGGAGAAATGACAATGGTACACTGGAGCGTTGCATGTTGCTTCGGCGTTTTGGCATGCGTTCTTCATCTGACAGCTCGCCATGGAGTCACTGGACCGATTGTTAGCTTGCGTTGCCGTCGGTCCGATATCATGATCGGGAAAGGACATCGCAGGCAACAACCAATAAGAAAGACAGAAAAACAAAAACATTAAACCAAAGGACGCGCTTTGGCGTGCAAGCGCACATGGGTCTCTTCTCTGGTGCTGCCCCCATCGGAGCCCGAAGGGCCAGGCTGACGGTTCAGAGCGGGCAGCACGGCTCGCACGCTGAACAAATTCGCGCGCAGCGCATTCGAAGATCGAAGAACTAACAACATGAAAAACGGCATCAGCAACAGCTTTCGGAAATCCGCGCGGAGCTCCGAAAAGGTTATGCTTATGCCGTTTTCTTTGTTTCCCCCAACCATATCGTGGTGTTTGGCCCTCGTTTTGAAGAGACGGCGCCCCGAATTTCTTCTCCTTCTCCTGCTCCTCCTGCTCTTCCTCCTCCTTCTCCTCTTCCTTCTCCTCCTCCTCCTCCCTCCTTACATCCCTGCTTCTGCCCTCCGCATGTCCACCATTTCAGCGCGCCCATAAGAACGCTTCGTGGCTTCATAGGGAGCTCGACCGAAGGCCCCAGTGGCTGATCACGTATGCGTCCGCGCCACCCAGCACAGCGCTTCGTGACCCCAAAGGGAGCTCCACCGAAGGCCCCAGTGACTGTGATCCCATGCGCCCGCGCCACCCAGTACAGCGCTTCGTCGCTCCAGAGGGAGATCCACCGAAGGCCCCAGCGATTGTGATCACATGCGTCCGCGCCACCCAGTACAGCGCTTCGTGACCCCATAGGGAAATTCCACCGAAGGCCCCAGTGACTGTGATCACATGCGCCCGCGCCACCCAGAACAGCGCTTCGTGGTCACATAGGGAGCTCCATCGAAGGCCCCAGCGGTTGTGATCACATGTGCCCGCGCCTCCCAGCACAGCGCTTCGTGACCCCAAAGGGAAATTCCACCGAAGGCCCCGGAGACTGATCACATGCGCCCGCGCCACCCAGTGCAGCGCTTCGTGGTCCCGTAGGGAGTTCCATCGAAGGCCCCAGTGGCTGTGATCACATGCGTTTGCGCCACACAGTATAGCGCGGCGTGGCCCTACAGGGAACTCCACCGAAGGCCTCAGCGGCCGTGATCACATGCGTCCGCGCCACTCACTGCAGCGCTTCGTGGTCCCATAGGGAGTTCCATCGAAGGTCCCACTGGCTGATCACGTGCGCCCGCGTCACCCATTGCAGCGTTCCGTTGCCCCATAGGGAGCTCCACCGAAGTCCCCAGTGATTGTGATCACATGCGCCCGCGGCGCGCTGCGTGGCCCTACGGGGAGCTTCATCGAAGGCCCCAGTGGTTGTGATCACATGTGTCCGCGCCTCCCAGTACAGCGCTTCGTGGCCCCATCGGGAGCTCCACGAAAAGCTCCAGAGGCTGTGATCACGCGCGCCCGCGCCACTTAGTACAAAGTTACGTGGCCCCATAGGGGGCTCCACCGAAGGCCCCAGTGTCGACGTTCGCACGCGTACCCCCGCACATTTCGGCACACTCCTCACGCGCTTCGTGGCCCCAGGGAGAGCTCCACCGAAGGTTCGCATGGCGACCCCGCTCCATGTCGGCACACACCTCACACGTTTCGTGGCCCCACAAAGGGGGGGTACAACTAAGGCCCCAGTGGCAGCGCTCGTATGGTGGCCTCGCCCCATGTCGGCAGACCCTTTACACGCTTCGTGGCCCCTATAAGGAGATCAGCCAAAGGCGATGCCCACAACGGCGATATTCACAACTGCATGTGGTTGGGTCCTTCGCCAGGACGGTTTAAGATCAGCATTGCACCACAGGATTCTGGAGACACGTGACGACGCTCTCGCGACGCTTTGCTGTTGTGTTCCAGCGCCGGACATTTCACCTCCATAGTTGGGCCGTTTCAAGGGTGCGTAAGTTCAGGCCCAGCGAAGTCGTCCAAGAGTTCATGACGACTGGCGATTCCGTTCCGTCTGCTGTGCGCGTTTTGTGTTAGATCTCTGTGATTCTCTCCGCACGCTTCGGGCACAGTCAACCCGCACAGTAAGGATGCGCAAGTTTCCAAGGTTGCCTTTGCATCCTTCCCCGTCGGCCCATCCTTGGCCGCTTCGCTGGCCGCGCCCCGCTCGCAGAGTGTCGACATGGCCTTCCAAAGGCCCTTGCCTCCTTATCGTCAAGCGCATGTACACAGGCCTCCTCGCTCGACCGCTTGCTGGACGTGTCTAAGATGCAGTGGGTTTTTAAGGATCCCTCAGGACACGAGCGGTCTTGGCCGCGCCTGGGGCAACGTATCCGCCACCCTACCTGTATCCCCCTCCACTCGTCCCCACCCCAATTTCATGTTTTTTGTTCTCCTCTTGGGTTTATGTCTTCTTCGGGCCTCCGGGGTGAGGGAACAAGGAGGAGGAGGGGAGGAGGTGGGAGGGGATACGGCTAACCCATGCCCTCTCGGGGGCGCCCCCTTTAGCGACACTCTGGGTGGTAGGTCCGCGGCCTCTGGGGTGGGGTCTTCCTTTTGGCGCCCGGACGGACCCGCCACCGGCCAGAACATCCAGATCGGGGGCGGGAGTGTACAACCCTCCTCATCTCACATTCGCTATGGGGCGGTTGGGTCTCCGGACCTTTCCCCAGGCGAAGGGGCGGGGAGCGGCGCCGGCGACGCCCATGGTCCAGGCGCGCCGGCTGGCGAACGTTTTATTTCGGGGCCTTTGGAAGTGTGCTCTTTGGACCCTTCGACACCGGCAGGTAGGACACGCTGTCAATGTAGGAATTTGCGTCGCAGAGAGGACCGTAGGAAAGCTAGGAAGAGGACGAGAGCTAGGAAACGATCCCAGGCGATGCGCAACTTGTCGCTTCTACGTAGGAGTAAACGTAAGCACCAGGACATCACCCGTTATATCCCGGGGGCGCCTGGAATACCAGACTTTTCGGGGCAGGCGATCAGGCCATGAACCAGGAATTCAAGGCAGAATGTCTGTTCACGCTGCTGAACACTCGGCGGTGGCAATTTTGCCTGCTCTCCGATCTTGATTTCCATAAAAACGGGGTCCGGGAGTATGAGTATGGGGGAATTCAATGGACCCTAGTAGTAAGAGGGAAGGTAGGGATTGCATTGAGAGGGGAGTTGGCTATGGAGTGGAGAGATGGGGGGGGATGTGGTCCGGGCAAGGACGACGAGGCGGGCTGGGGGGCGGTGATTTTCCGGTACGAGGGCCCCGACACTCCAGGCACGGTGCCGGACTTCGTTCTGCACGCCCCTGCGATCACTCAGGCGTGGGACCATCGCTGGCTGGGGGCGCGCACCCGGACCAATAACACCGCCGAGCTCTCGGCTATTGGTGAAGCGTGCCTGTGGTTGCTTGAGGAGGCCCCAGATGACGGCACCGCCCCGGTGCATTTTCGGTTCGATTCCTTCTATGCTGCCAACTTGGCGAGGGGTATCTGGGAGCCGGAATCTAATGAAGAGCTGGCAGTGGCGGTCCGGGAAGTGGTCGAAAAGGTGGAAGCGCGACGTGCTTTAACGTGGGGACACGTTTATGGCCACACCGGGGAACATGATAATGAGCTGGCGGACAGGGCCGCCGAGTTTGGCCGGTTGGGCCGCGTCTCGGCCGTGTCGCGTCGCTTCACAGCCCCCCCGCCAGCGGTGCGGGATTTAGCATGGAACGAGACGGACTTGTGTAAAAAGTGTGGGGCGCAGGTGTTAGCTAAGGATATAGTCTGGCACGTCCGCCGGTGCCAGGCCACGGGACAGGCGATCCCTCACGGGAAAGCCAAATGTCGGAAGTGCGGGATGCTAGTCAAAGAACCGTGTCGTGTCGCGCACGAGTCCAAATGTAGGGGCAACGATCTGGCCAATCGCACTTGTCTGAAGTGCGGCAAGGTCTTCCCGGCCGCGCCGGAAGGCATGTTGAGCCGCGCTCTTGGGGTTCATGAGAAATTTTGCAACGGCCCTTCGGCGGGCGCGGGGAGCGCCGCGGGAGCCGCGGCTGCACCGGCAGGCGCTGCAGCACCTAAGGCGGCACCTAAACTCCCGGCCGTTGCCAGGGCGGCACTCAAGGCTAGGGGTGCGGGTCGCGGGCTGGCTAAGGCCAAGCCTAGGGCCAAGGCGAAGGGGAAGGCCACGCCCCGCGTCCAGGCGCCGCGGGGCCTGCCCCGCCTGGCGTCGGCTAAGGCTCAGGCTCGTGTCCGGGCTAAAGCTAAAGGTAAGGCCAAAGGCAAAGCCCGCGCTTAAGGTTGAAGGCCGTTTTGGTGCGTTCGGTCTTTTGTCCGGCGTTTGCGGGACAAGCTTACATCCGCGTGCGTCGTTGCGACCGGGGGCCCAGGCCCTCCCTGCCCTTCTCCCGCCTTTGTTCTCTATCCCTCCCTCCCTCCTTCCCCCTTCCTCCTCCATTTTTCCTTTTGGTCCTCCCTCTCCCCCCCCCCGGCCTCCTCCCCCTCCCCCGGCCCTCGGTAGTGACGACGCTCGCGGTTGAATGGCTGCGCTGCCAGTGTTGGTGTTTCCACGCCACACTCTGCCGATGGCGGGTTCCCCCGACCATCCGGGGGCGGCAATTAGGGGGGGCTTGCCTTCTCCGTCTGCCAGGCCGCCGGTTTCTACCGAATGGCCAGCCGCCCCCGTGCCCCACGCAGCCGGGGCTGAGCTTGTTGGCGTCGTAGTGATTTTGTGAATATGTGCAGTTTCTGGTTCGTGTTTTGGTTGTGTTTGTGTTTACGTCCTTCTCTTGGCCTCCACATCCACTCCCCCTTGTTTATGTGAGGCCAAAGTCAAAGCCCGCGTTCAAGGTTGAAGGCTGTTTGGTGTGCTTGGTCTTTTGTCCGGCGTAAGCTTGTTTTGCGGGACAGGATCACAACCACATACGTCGTAGCTACCGGGGGCCCAGGCCTTCCCTGCCCTTTTCCCTTGTGCGTTCTCCTTCTTTGTTCCTCCCTTTCCCCCCCCCCGGCCTCCTCCCCCCCCCCCGGCCTTCGGTAGTGGTGACGTTCGTGGCGGTACGGCTGCGCTGCCAGTGTTGGTGTTTCCACACCACACTCTGCCGATGGCGGGTTCCCCCGACCATCCGGGGGCGGCATTTAGGGGGGGGGGGGCCCTTTCCGTCTGCCAGGCCGCCGGTTTCTACCGAGTGGCCAGCCGCCCCCGCGCCCCACGCAGCCGGGGCTGAGCTTGTCGGTGTCGTGGCGACTAGTGTTTATGTGCAGCTTCTGGATCATGTTTTGTGTCGTGTTATGTTTCACGTCCCTCTCTTGGCCCCTACATCCACTCCCCCTATCTCTCCAGCCACACGGTGTGCTCATGCTTACACTGTTTCTGACGTCGTTGCAGTCACGCGGTGGATCATGATCATTCTGTCCAGGACTTCATACCCGCGGCGCGTGCTCAAGCCCAGCACCGCGCAGCGACCCCCTCGGACAGCGCCCCCGGCGGCCGACCGCCCGCCCCGCCCTGCGCCCCGCCGCCCAGCCATGAGCTCCCGCGCCGAGCGTCGCGACCAGGTGAACGGCCGGCTTGGCAGCTTGGAAGAGGCGGTGGGGCGCCTGGACGCCGGCTTCGCCAACTTGCGTAGCCGCGTTGAAAGGCTCGAGAAAAGGCACCCGCTTGGTATCCGCGGGTTTCCTTGGAGCCGGCGAGACCGCTTGGAACCGCCGTGCGGCTGCGCAGCAGTTTCGCGAGCTGCGGCAGCAAGGTGGCCCGTCACCTTGGACTGCAGTGGCCGCTGAGCCCGAGTACGGAGGGCGACGTGGAGAAGGCGGCTCAATCGAGCGCCCTGGCGGCGATCGAGGAAACGCTGTCGATGGACGGGGTGCTCCTGGGAGTGAACTCCCAGGACGGGTGGAGCGAGGCGGCGGGGCGCCGCGAGCGCCTCCCAGGTCGGTTCAACCTCGTCCTCGACCCAGGGTTCGATGCGGGGCTCGTGAGGAGCAAGCTGCGCGTACTGGACCGCCCTCTTCGGAGGGCGTCTGGTCTCGCGGTGGGTGGTGTGCCCGCGCCTGCCCCGGCCCGGGGCAGCAGCCGCCGCGGCAGCTGTTGCTCTGGGCTGAAAAGACGAAGACGGATAGGGAGTAGGGCCAGAAGGGCGGCGGCGGCAAGGGGGGCGGGGGCGGCAAGGGCGGGGGCCGGTCCAAGGGCGGCAAGGCCAAAGGCGGCAAGGGCCAGGGCAAGGGCAAGAAGGGCCCCGACCACGGGGTGCTTCGGCGCCCGGCCGCGGCCCCAGGAGGCGCGGGAGACGGCGCAGGGGCGGGGGCGGCGGCGTCGGGGGCGGCCCCGGCGGCGGCCGCGGCGCCGGCGGCGGCAGCGGCGGCGGCGCCTCGCCAGCGGCCGGCGGGGCGGCCCCCGTGGCCGTAGACTCCTGAGCTTGCTCACGCAGCCATGAGGGGTGAGTTCTTCGAGCTCACGCAGCTCCGAAGGGTGATTTCTGTTTCGAGCTGACGCAGCTCCGAGGGGTGAATCCACCGTGCCGGCCGGCACAACGACAAGGGGTGATGTACCGCGCTGACCCAGCTACGTGGGGTGAAGTACGAATTCAATGCATGACACAAGTGGCCGGGGATCTAACGCTTTGTGTTGCTGTTGCCTCGCACGAGAGCTCTCTATCCGGACAGGTGCCCCGATCGTCTCGCCCCCCCCCTGGGCGGGGCCCCGGGGGGAGGGGTTTCCCCTTCGGGCCTCCCGGGGCCTGGGCCCTGGGGGGGCGAACATCACCCACGGCAGTTTGCGCCTCGCTGGACGAACGGACCCCTTGGAGGGCGTTTCGCTTTATGTACCTAGCGGGGCCACTGTGTGTGGTGCTCGCCGCTGGTACGGCCACCCTCACGGGGTCCGTGCCTGCGCTGCCCGTGGTCGGGATGCTTCTGTGTGCTGGGCATGTGTGTATGGTGTGGTGTGGTGCGGGCATGTGCGGAGTTGGCATTGGGCGATGAGCACGATCGTGACACGACGTCCCTCCTCTTCCCCTGGCTGGCTCCCCCTTCCGGTCGGGACCCCCCCCCTCCCCTTCTTCCTCCCCCGCCCTTTGTCCTCCCTCGTGTCGCCCCTCCCCCCCTCCTCCGTTGTCGTCGTCGTCGGCGTCCTCGTCGTCGTTGGGGGTCCCGGCCGGGGGGGGGGGCCAGTCAGGGCAGCTTCCCTACCCCTCTTTGTTGAGCCCCAGGTTGTACATATTTTACGGCAGCTGTCCGTCCTCGTCGGCCCGGGGTCCGCGCGCGGACACCGACCCGGAGGACGTGGACGTGACGTGGACGTGGACGTGGGTCTCCTTATCGTGCGTCCTTATGAAACGGGTTGACTGTATCGTCGTTGTTTGTAGTGTGATGCGTTTGTCCTTCGGGCGCTCGCTCCGATCTGGAGCTTCTCCCAGTGCTGGCGATGCCAGGCCCCGCGCGATCGAAAGTTCCTTTGGGACCCGCACACGTCTCGTGATGCCCACCTGTGGCTGGCCATTCCCGAGCGTGGGAACCAGCACGGAGCACCTCGCCGCGTCGCAGAGACGCAGCTGCTGCAAGCTCGGGCTCTTCCTCGAGGGTCGAGCTCGCTCCCCCGGCCCGATCCTCGAGGGAGGAGGGCTTGGCGGTTCGAGGGCCGATCATGCGCCTCACCTCCTCGTCGTGCAGCTTCTGGACGCGCCGCCGGCACCACCGCGCGCGCCGCAGCACGGGCCTGCCAGCGCGCCCCCCCCCCCGGCCGCGCGCGCGCTGCCCACGCGGGCGCCCCGCACGCCCACGCCTGGCAGCCCCTTGTGGGCGGAAAAGGCGCGGCCCCGCCTCCTGAGGGATCTGCTTCGGCAGGGCCGAGGCGGGCAGAGCGGGCACGAGGGTCCAGAGCGACCCCCTAGACTCGGAGGGGTGCGTTTTTATGCTCTCCGTGTCTAGGCCGTCCGCCTCGGCACGCTCTGCGTTTCGGGCATCTCCGCGCGGGGCACTGGGCCTTGGCCAGGGGGCCCTGTCTTGACTCCCGTTCTTGTGGCCATGCAGTCAGCCCGCGTAGTGAGGATGGGCAACCTTCCCAAGGGTACCCTTGCACTCTTGCCCCGTCGACCCATCCTTAGCGGCTTCCGCTGGGCAACCTCGTTCGAAAAACGTTCGCGTGGGCATCCAAGGCCCTTGCATTCTCACCACGCATCCTCATGATACGCGTTGACTGCATCTCGACTATGCGAAGAGGGCGGGGGCAAAGGCCGACAGCAGCTCTGGCCCGTCTCTGGGGGAGGACTCGCTGTCGGCGCGTTTCCGCGGACGCTGCCCGCCCGAGGCAGAGCAGAGGTCGCCTGCCCAGCAGGAGGCCGCTGCCGGTTTTTGGACCACGCGTGCTGCTGGACGTCGCACCCGTGTTTTTCTGGGTAGTCGAAGGCCAGACTGTCAGATTGGATTGGGCCCCAAGGGCCGATCTGGCCTGGCCAAACTGGATGGTTTGGGTTATTCGCCAGACTGGATTCGCGTTGGCTCCCTCGCCAGATTGCCCCCGTTTGCCAGATTGGGCCTGCCAGATTGGCGCCAGATTGGCTTCGACTACCCAGTTTTTCGCATCCATGCCGCGCGTGCCGATTGCTCTTCGCGCGGTCGCTGGTCGGCTACACGTCAGAGTGACCGTTCGCCAGAGTGACCCTGTGGTGCGGGCCCAGTGGGGCCCCCCGCCGATCGCTGCATGCGATGCGACAGCAGCAGGCGGCAGGCGCGCTTGGTGGTGTTCCCAGAGGCCCCCCCCCCTGGGCCGCACACCAAAGGTCACTCTTGCCTAGGGGCACTCTTGCGCGTTGCCGAGTTGGCCCACCGGCCCGAGCCCCAGCAGTCGCGGACGGCACATGCCGCCTCGGGCGCTCGCCCAGTCGCACGATCCGCCACGAGACTCATCGCCACCTTCGGCGGTCTCGGTGGTGGCGGTCGCCGATCGCATTGCTCGAGTGCGTTTCTTTCCTGTTCGTGTTCCACTCGGAACTCGGGGAAACGTAAGACTAAGCGGACTCTCCGACTGCTGACTAGACTCAGGAGGAAAAGAAACACACAGACACAATTAATCGTCGAGTCCCAGGAAAATATGGGAAAATATGGGAAGTGGGGGGGGAAGACAAAAATCCAGAAAATATGAGAAAATATGGGAAATCATTTTATTTGTGTGTATTTATTTGTGTGTCCCTGGGCCCCTTCATAGACCCTAAGCCCTAAACCCTAAACCCTCGGCGTTCGAGCTGTGCCGCCGCCGGGCCTCGGCGGAGGCCGAGGCCGCCAGCTGTCGCCGACGTTCTCAGGGCAGCCTAAGATATCCTACAGAAACTCCTTTCGTATTCCGACCAGAAGCATCCAGAAACGATGTACATTAGCCCTGGTGGGGGGAATGATGGCGATGGTGATGTTCATGATGACGACGGTGACGATCCTAGCTAGAACCTAAGCGCGCGCGAAGCGCGCGCGTGGTTCTAGTAAGATATCCCTCGCCGCACTCCGATCGGGGAAACCTGAGGCTCAAGTTCGCCGGAGCTCGGGCTTGCATGCCCTTTCTGACGTGCCCGTGCCGGAGGTTGACGGTCCAGTCTCCGTGGGAGGTTTGCCGCGGGAGCTCGCGCCGAACTTCAGTTGGGGCACCGTCACGTTCTTGATGGCCCCGTCGGACCAGCTCGAGTCTTCCAAACTCGAGTCTTACGTCTCCCCGATCCGAGCCCTCGATTCTCACAATAAGAACTAAGTGAGTAAAAACTGGGGGAAAAAAAAACAAAAATGGAGAGAGAAAAATGTTTTAAAAAAATGTCATCTCTAAATATAGATCCGAAACATAAAAACACTGACAAACTGTCTTGAAATTGAATTCAAACGATTCTGCTTGCGTGCAACACCAAGCCCTTTTCGTCCTCACTCGTACCTGCTTCGGGGGGGGTCCTGCTCCTTGCGGGGCACGGCGGACCCGAACGGGCGGGCAGGTGGGCAGACCCAAGAGCGCAGTCGGGAGGAGCCCACAGTGGGAGGAGGGAGGGATTTGGATTGCGCTCTGATTCGCCGAGGAGACGGTCAGCTTGGTGCGGCACTCACTAGCTGCTGGCAGAAACACGCGGTATCTAGCAGCACGGGCGCCAAGGTTTGGTGAATCTCCCCGCCCCCGACACCAGGCCAGGAGGGAAGAGGGAGGGAGGGAGGGAGGGAGGAAGAAGAAAGGGAGCAGGGAGGAGGGTGAACGGAGCATGCAGGAGGGATGGAGGATGTGTGAAGCAGGTGTTGGCCGGGCGCAGGCAGTCGCGTGGGAATCAAGTGAGCTCAAAGGAGACTCGCAGCTGCGCCCGAGACACGTGCAGGTCCATCTTGGACAGGAAAGTCGACGGGCACTGGTCCGCACGGGTGGCCAGCGGGATCGGCCGAGACCGCTCCGGGAGCCTCTTGGGAGGGCCAAGAGCAGCTCGAGGCGTTGGCACGCCAGGCCCCCCTTTGCCAGCAGAGGGGGTGGCGGATCTATAGTCTGTCGACCCATCTCGCCAGCGGGCCTGGGTCGTGGGCAAGAGGTTCCTGAAAGGCCTATCGGGCTCTCTTGGAAGGCCTCCTGGGGTCCTTTTGGGGGCCTTTTGAAGGCTTCTTGGAGGCCTCCAGGGAACTTCTGAGGGGCTTCCAGGAGCCTCTTGGAGACATCTTGGGGCATGGAGGCGGTCTCGGGGGCCATATTGGTGCGCGAGGCCCCAAAAGCCGCGTCGAATTTCTCATCTTGGAGGCCTCCTCCTCCTCCTCCTCCTCCTCCTCCTCCTCCTCCTCCTCCTCCTCCTCCTCCTCCTCCTCCCCCTCCTCCTCCTCCCCCTCCTCCTCCTCCTCCCCCTCCTCCTACTTCTCCTCCTCCTCCTTCCCTACTCCTCCCTCTCGAAGCTCTCTTGGGGCCTCTAAGGCCGCCTTGGACGCCCGTGAGACCGACAAGGCGAGCCTGCGGAAATCGTGCAGCAATGTGTCTGGCTTCCAAGATGCCCCTCCTCCTCCTCCTCCTCCTCCTCCTCCTCCTCCTCCTCCTCCTCCCCCTCCTCCTCCTCCTCCTCCTCCTCCTCCTCCTGCGGAAATCGTGCAGCAATGTGTCTGGCTTCTTGGGCCGCCCCTGGGTGCTTCCAAGATGGCTCAAGAGGCCACAAGAGAGTCCCAGAACGGCTCCACTTAGCCACGCGCAGAAGGGGGGTGGGGGGAGGGGGGAGGGTTTCTTAGAGGCCCCCCTGCTTCTTAGGAAGGCGCGGGCCTTCTCTATGGGTATAAGGCCAGCGCCTTCTGAGAAGCAGCCTCCTTCTAAGAAGCCCCCGCTTCCCTCCACCCCCTTGTGCGCGCCGCCAATCCATGAGATCATCTTCTTAAAGCATGCTGGAAGTTTGGAGTCCGAACCGCGCTCCCGAGGCCACCTGGAACGGTCATGCGAGAAGCTCTGGAAACGCCCGTGGAGTCTGGGAATCCAGGGCCTGGGGCCTTGATAGGGCACTCCTCATACTCAGAACGGAGAATTCGAAGGCACCTGAGGACACTCCATCTCGCAGCTCGAAGCACGCTGGCGGATGACGGGAAGCGCCTCCGGCGTGCACCGTTGGTTCTGGGGCTTCATTTTTTCTAACTAAGGGCTACGGATTCCATGCGGCACCTCGCTGGCGAATGACGGGAAGCGCCTTCTCGGAACGAGAAGGTGGTGGGAGTTTCTTAGGCCATGCTTCCTACGAGTTAATAAAGAACAGAGACGCGAGGGACCACGGGCTCGGGGTCGGGCGGGGTCGATCGAATGGCGGATTCCCCCCTTTATGGCCGTTTCGTTCGAGACATCCTATAAAAAGTGGGATCTTGAAGGACTTGTTTTAAGACGCTTTACGTCAAAAGTGAGGCTCCCGCTCGAGACATCTTCGAAAAAGTGAGATCTCCAAGGATCTCGCGAATTCGTCGACATCTTAAAAATGAGGCTCTCGCTCGAGACATCCTCGAAAAATGTGATAGTGGACGAGCTGCTTCGAGACGTCTTCAGTTCAAAATGGGGCTCTCGCTCGCGACATCCTCGAAAAACGGTGATATCCAGGGAGTTTGCGAAACGAGTCGGTCCGAGAAGAGCTCAAGAGGGCTCCAAGACTGTCCAAGAATGCTCCAAGACGGTCCAAGATACCCTATCATCATCATCATCATCATCATCATCATCATCATCATCATCATCATCATCATCATCATCATCATCATCATCATCATCATCATCATCACCAGCATCATCATCATCATCATCATCATCATCATCATCATCATTATCAGTATCAGTATCATCATCATCATCATCATCATCATCATCATCATCATCATCATCATCATCATCATCATCATTCATCATCATCCTCGTCATCACCACTATTATCATCATCGTCGGCATCATCATCACATTGTCATCATCCTCGTTAGCGTCATCACGTTCAAACGGCCATGCGGTTTAAAACGGACGCCCACCGTACTCCCCCCCCCCCGCCCGCCCGCCCAGCACACACCCGGCACGCACACCGCACACCCCCCCGTCCCGCCCCCACCAGAACACATACTGCATACACGCTCTCACGCAGGCACACATACGCACGCAGCCGCACACGCACCTGCACACACACACACACAAGCACACGCACGCACACACGCATACAGGCCACGCGCAGCACCTGACCAACCCAACCAGAGGCAACCACTCAACACAAGCTACTCATGGCAACCATCTGGGCGTTTAGGGAAGCCCAGCGACGACCAACCCCATGTGCACACATTCCACGTTGTGTGCAAAGCACTGCGCGTGCGCACGCAAGCTCAGAGAAGCGGCGCTTCCCGTTCTTGTCCAGAAAGGTTCGGGAAAAATGGCCGTTTCGCTCGAGACATCCTCGAAAAATCGGCTCCGGAGGGGACTCCGAACTGGCATTGTCTTGGAGTCGCTCCCGGAGAGCTTCAAAACGGCCCAAGAGAGCCCCCAAAGGCCCCCCAGGGGACCCCCAAAACGGCCCAAGAGACCCCCAAGAGGCACCCAAGAGGCACCCAAGAGGCGCCCAGAGGCCCCGAAGAGGCGCCCAGAGGCCCCCCCGAACGCGCGCGAAGGGGCCCCAGGACTGGCCAAGAGAGCCCCAAGACGCTCCAAGATAACGCCAAGACAGCCCAAGAGAGCCCCCAGAGACCCTCGAGAGACGCCTGGACAGTCCAAGAGGGTCACAGAAGTCTCCAAGAGGCTCCCAAAATGCTCCCCACGGGCCCCAATCAGGCCCCCAGAGCCCCACGACAGTCCAAGATAACGTTCTGCTCAAAACAGCCGTTTCGCTCGAGACATCCTCAAAAAATCGCCTCCAGAGGGGACTCCGAACTAGCATTATCTTGGAATCGCTACCGGAGGGCTTCAAAACGGCCCCAGAGAGCCCCCGAAGGCCCCCCAGGGGACCCCCAAAGCGCCCCAAGAGACCCCCAAGAAGCTCCCAAGAGGCACCCACACGCCTCCGAGAGCACACGAAGAGGCCCTGAGACTGCCCAAGAGAGCCCCAAAGCAGTCCAAGAGGGTCACAGAAGCCCCCAAGAGGCTCCCAAAAGGTTCCTAACGGGCTCCCAACAGGCCTTCAACAGGCTGCTCAGAGGGCACCAGAGACTGCAAAAGAGCCCCAAGAGCCTTAGACGGCACGCGAAGTCCATCATGTGCCCAGGACGGCTGATGACGGGAAGCGCCTCTGGCGTGCACCGTTCTTATGAATCCACTTTTCTCCGCTTATGGGCTCCGAGCTGCACCCCGCCCCGAGAGAGGCCCAAGACGGCCCAAAAGGGTCCCCAGGGGCGCCCAGAAATGCAACACTCATTGATTGTCGCACAGCTTTTTGGCTACACTTCAGTATGTCCTACCAAAGTCTTCACTCCAGCACGGCTCCAAAAGGATCACCACAAAGACACAAGCTTCACAGCACCTGTATGTTTCATGGGTCGGCGTTGGCGTTCTCCACCATGCGTTCTCTGACACGCTGGGTGGACAAAAACGGCGCATCGCTTCCCGTTCTTGTCCGGTCAGGTTTGACAAGTAGGTCAGGACGGCCTAGCGAGCATTCCACCCAGCCATCATGAAGAGCTATCCTAGGGCTGCGGGCCAATCTGGAGGAGCGGAGGTATTCAATTTTCGGCAACCCAGTGAGTCTATGCACCTGGGATTTCAGACCTGGAAGGGGAGGGAGGAGGCTTGACAGAAGAACGGATGAGGCGCCCTGGAGAAGAAGAGGCTATGCACGGCCTCACCACTTGTGGGCCCCGCCCCCTGGTTGCCGACACTCCAGGAAGAAGCGAGGTCTGAATACAAAGAGCATCGAGCGGGCAAGCCGCCCAATCCTGGCACAAAGAAGGGCCAGTCATGCCGCCCACGGGTGCCTAGCTTGCTCAGGAGGGGCCACTCGACCAATCGGCCGAGGATATCTTCGCGGGTGGCGCCAACAAGACTAATTTGCTTACTGGTGTGAAGGGGGGGGGGGGGGGGGGGCGACACACGGTGTGCTAGGATCACCACCCAAAGAGAAGGAGGGAGTCTGATATGTGGAAGGAAAGAGAGGGGAGGGAGGGGGGACGAGAGGGAGTCGAGGGAGGAGGGAGGAGAGAGGAGAGTAGAGGGAGGGGCACTGGAACCTGTTGCCAACTCTTTTGGGGGGGCATCTCGGGCACATTATTGTTCCCCACATGACCTCGCATGCGCGGTGAGCTGGACCCAGCTGCGTGGCCGGCCGAACCCATGGCGATCATCTCTCGATCGGCACGGCCATTGGGATGAGCAGGGTTGCGATTTGTCTGCTCCATGAGAGCGTGAGCTCTAGGTCTGTCTGTCCTGCTCGACTGCGCGATCGCCCCGTGTGATCCCCCACTCCCTGGCCAGCCCCGTCCCCACCGCACCGCGCTTTCCGGAAGCCCCGACTGGGGCTGGCCTCCAGCTCCCCAGAGCCATGCCTCCAGATCCTGGGGCCCCCCAGCGTGCCTTGCAGAAGCCTCTCCCCCCATCGGGCGCCCGAAAGCCTTGCCACACGTACTGCGCGCGGCCCGCGCGCCAGGCCATGAGCGAGGAGGCGCCGGAGGAGCAGGAGTCCGTCCCGCTGGCCCAGGCGGAGCGCACCCGAGCTGCAGAGGAGGGCCAGATCCAGCCACACGTCAGAGTGGCCGCGCGCCAGAGAGAGAGGAGAGATAGGAACGATAGGAGAGAGAGAGAGAGAGAGAGGAGCAGGAGGAGGAGTAAGAGTAGGAATAGGAGTAGTAGTAGTAGTAGTAGTAGTAGTAGTAGTAGTAGTAGTAGTAGTAGTAGTAGTAGTAGTAGTAGTAGTAGTAGTAGTAGTAGTAGTAGTAGTAGTAGAAGTAGTAGTAGTAGTAGTAGTAGTAGTAGTAGTAGTAGTAGTAGTAGTAGTAGTAGTAGTAGTAGTAGTAGTAGTAGTAGTAGTAGTAGTAGTAGTAGTAGTAGTAGTAGTAGTAGTAGTAGTCAGACCCCCTCTTGGCTCTTGCCATCCAGGCCTTGCCTCGCGTCTTCTCGCGCTAGTCGGCCTGGGTGGCGGTACTGGGGTCGCCCCGTGTGCTGCTGTGCCGTTGCTGGCGCTTCACTCTGGGCTGTTAGTCCAACTGCCCACGGTGCGAGCGCCTGACGTTGCAAGCATGTCAGACCCGCCCTTTCACCCAGAAGAGGTGCGCGCTACATACTGGCAATGAGGCAGCCACAAGGACGCTCTTCCCTAGGTGGTTGAGCCGTGGTGATGTGGTGCACGAGACCGCCAGTAGTAGTAGTAGTAGTAGTAGTAGTAGTAGTAGTAGTAGTAGTAGTAGTAGTAGTAGTAGTAGTAGTAGTAGTAGTAGTAGTAGTAGTAGTAGTAGTAGTAGTAGTAGTAGTAGTAGTAGTAGTAGTAGTAGTAGTAGTAGTAGTAGTAGTAGTAGTAGTAGTAGTAGTAGTAGTAGTAGTAGTAGTAGTAGTAGTAGTAGTAGTAGTAGTAGTAGTAGTAGTAGTAGTAGTAGTAGTAGTAGTAGTAGTAGTAGTAGTAGTAGTAGTAGTAGTAGTAGTAGTAGTAGTAGTAGTAGTAGTAGCGGGCCCCAAGGGAGCCCCCCGATCGCTGAGTGCGATGCGGCAGCAGCGGCTTGCGCGCCTGGCGGTGTCCCCACGAGGCCCTCGTCTGGGCCGCGCAGCAGGGGCCACCCTTGCCTGGGGTCGCTCCTGCGTGTGGCTGGCGGTGGAGACAAGGGCAGCTGGACTTCGTAGGGGCCCCCTCGCCGCCACGCCCGGGCGCAGCTCGGAAAGCCGGTGCGTCTGGACCCTGGGAGGGGTCCGGGCAGAAATCTGGAGCTGCCAGGGCCTCAACTCGCCTTGCTCCGAGCTCCTCCTCCCCCTCCTCCTCCTCCTCCACCTCCTCCTCCTCCTCCTCCTCCTCCTCCTCCTCCTCCTCCTCCTTCTCCTCCTCCTCCCCCTCCTCCTCCTCGGTCGGTCTCGGGCTTCGACCCACCGCCCGCGGGGGCTTTGTTCGGCCCACGGTGGCTTCGTTGCGGCCCAGCGTGGCCTGCTGCGCTCGCTGGCCCCATGGGGCCTCCTCCTCTGGTCCAAAGTGACGGCGTGCTGTCGCTGGCCCGCCCGACCCGCCCAGGGGGGGTGACGGGGGGCGTGCTTTCCCACGTGCCCGACCGGCGTGGATTCGAAGAGGCCCGCGCTGCGAGGCAGATGGGTCGGGTCCGCACCCTCGTTCCTGGGGGAGGCCTCCTCCTCCCCACCCCCCAGGGCCGTGCGAGGCGAGCGCACGCGCCAGGATTTGTGCCTGGCCCCGGCGTGCATGAGGGCGTTGGCTCCCCCCTGTGGGGCCGTTTCCGTTCCTTTCTGGGCGGAGCCGGCGCCAATCGCAGCGGAGCCGCTGCCCTTCAACATCATCCGCGTACTTGCCTTGATTTGCGCGCTGCCTAGCTTGCCGTCTTCTCTCTTCCTTCTCGCCGTGCGATTGCATGGATCGTCTAGTTATGTTGGCTTGAGCCGCCTCTGGATGCCGATGCGTTCGCCTGCGGGGCAGGTGGTCCTCGCTGTTGCATACCGCGTCCGGATCTCATTCGGCCAACAGCTCACTTATTTCCCGTCCTCGTGCCGCTGCGCGCTGCGTGCCGTGCGCTCCTTCCTTCCATCCTTCCTGTGCTGCCTCCTCTATCACTCGCTTTCCTGCCTCTCTCCTTGCTGCTCTCGCCTCTTCCTCTCTTTTTTGCCTGCCTCCTGCTTCCCTCTCCCTGCTTGTGGTGCTTCCGTCCATCCAACCCGCTCTCTTTGTTTCCCCTTCTCGAAAGTATAGCTCCGTGGAGTGGAAGTGGGGTTCTTGCCGATTGGACTTTCCAGCGTCTGGCTTCTGGAGCTTGGGGCTCGCTGCGTCGGAAAAGTATTGTTTACTCGCGTGTCGTTCAACATGTGAGTCCCAAACATTCGATACTGACCCTCTGCGTCTTCGATCGCACCCCTCTTGGGGGAATATCTTCTTACCTGCCAGGAAGGGAGATAGCAGGGAAGGGACAATGGGGACGGAGAAGGATGGAGCACGAGAGAGACTAGCAGGAGGGGGGGCGGGAGAAGGAAATCAAGCGGCAGAACCAGATGGGCCGGTCGGGCGGGCGGACCCTGACGGGCGGGTTGGGCGGGCGGGCCCAGATGGCTGAGTCGAGCGGGCGGGTCGCTGAAGCGTCAGTCCGCATGAATCGCGACGAAGTCTCGAGCGATAGCGCGAGTCCCAAGTAAATCTTTAGGAAGTCCAGAGAGAGAGCGTGATCATTGAGTGTCGTCGGCGCGGCGTTTCAGTAATGTGCGATGATGAAGTCCCACGCGAGAGCGCGAATCTTGGATGAATTGTGAGGAAGTCCCGGGTGAGAGCGCGATGCTGAATTCTTAGGCTTACGCCACACCGCCGACCCCTTGTTTATGCCAATCTGGGGGTAGTAGAAGCTGCGAAGGGGTGAAAAGGCGAGTGATATTTGTTTGGTGTCTGTTCGCCGCCACCGCCAGAGGGTCTCGGGCAGTTCCGCGGGGAGGTCCGAGCGGACAGCGACACTGCGAGTTTTGGAGCCACTCGGGGGCCGTTTCGGAGCCTCTGGGGTGCTTCTTGGGGGTTCCTTGGGGCGTCTGGGCGGCCTCGTGAGGGCCTCTGGGGGCCTCTTGGGGCACTCTTGGGGCCCCCTGGGGCTCCTGGGGGCAGAAAGCTAGAGTTTCAACATGTTTGGTCGCCCTCTTGGGCCCCTCGTGGTGCCGTCTTGGAGCCCTCTTGGGCCGTCTTGGGGACCTCTTGGGCCGTGTTGGGGCCCACTTGGGAGCCTCTCGGGTCGTCTTGATGCCGTCTTGGGGGCTTCTTTCGCCGTCTTGGAGCGTCGGAAGCCCGAAAAAACGCGAAGGCCAAAAACGTTGAAAAAACCAATGGAAATCGACGATTTTGGCCTCTTGGGGCCATCTTGGGAGGCGTCTTGGAAGCTTCTTGGGGCGTCTTGGAGGCATCTGGGGCCATCTGGAGGCCATCTTGACCGTCTTCGAGTGTTTTTTCGGCGACTCGGGGCCCTCTTGGACCGTCTGCAGAGCTTCTTGGGAGCCTCTTCGCTCGTTTGCGGCCCCCCCAGCAGACTCTCTGGAGCGGATGACCCCCCCCGGACCGCGCCGGCGGATCCCGGGGAATCCGGCCGGACCCCCCCCCCCCCCCCTCCAAAACGACCGGACCAGGCTCCGGGGGGAGGGGTTTGGGGAGGGGGGAAGCATCTCACACGCCGATGACCCCAAGGGGTCGGCGGATTGATTGCCAGGATTTGGACGCCCGAAATGGGTACTGAAAGAATGGGCACGATGCCCAACAACAGTTCCTATTCATTTTCAACAGGATTCGCTGTCCACGCCGCCGCGGCCTGTGTCCATTCGAGACAGAAGGCCGCCTGCCCAACAGCGGCCGCTGTTGGCTTGGGACAACATTTGTTGTTGGGCATAGTGCCCATTCTTTCCGTGCCCATCTCGGGTGTCCAAACAGGAAGTCCCAGGCGGAAAACGTTGTTTCGTTGTTGTTGCTGTAGTTCGGGAGCCAGCAACCCCATCTGAGCCCCAAGACGGTAACAAACAGGGTGCGGGCCATGCGAGGTGCACTTCAGTTAAAAACACAATGGGCACCAGATTGGGCACAATCGGGCTTGCGGTCCCAGACGGCCGGATCGAGCGGGCGGACCGCTCAAGCGTCAGTCTGCGTTAATCGCGAGAGATCTTGAACGATAGCCTGGGTCCTCCGGAGAGCGTGATTCCTGAGCGTCGAGGGCGCGGCGTCTGAACTAATGTAGAGGAGGTCCCACGCGAGAGCGCAAAGCTTGAATCAGCTGTCAGAAAATCCCGCGCGAGAACACAATTTTGAATACATTGTAAAGAGGTATCAGGCGGAAGCCGTTGTTGTAGCTTTGGGTCCAACGACGCAGTCTGAGCTTCAAGATTCTCCTTAAAAGACATAAAACAAGAACAGAAGAAACCAAAAAAACAGGGAGCGAGCCCCCAGAGGGTTGAAAGAGCACAATGTGCACTGGAGGGGGAGGGTCAACAATAGTTGTTCCTTAGACCTGAGAATTCAATCATTGTACTAGAATGCTTGGTGATTCCATATGCAGCATGCATTCACCAGATAGCTTCCCCTTTTAGGGGGGTTGATTACCTTGCACACGTGTGCTCTAGATCTTGGATATTTCTTTTCGTCGTTCGTTCATTCGCTCATCGCCCCCCCCCCCCGGGCCTCACCTGCCCCTACATTCTCATTATGGTCATGATGGCCCCAGGAGACCTCCAGGATGGCCCGTCCGCCCGCCTCAATGTCCCACCCGACTCACCCGTCAGGGTCCGCCCGCCCGACACGCCCTCTAGGGCCCGCCCGCCCGACCCGCCCGTTAGGGTCCTCCCGCCCAACCTGCCCGTCAGTGTCCCATCTTTCCCGTGTTTGGAAGCCCGCCCGCCCGTTTTGATACTCCGCCCGCCCGACAAGCTTGTTAGGGTCCCCGCCCGCCCGACCCGCCGTTTTGGGCCAGCCTTCCCGTCAGGGTCCGCTTGCCAAAATCTGCGTTTCTTTATCCAACCCATTGATAAATCTTCTTCGCCCTCAATCATCCTTCCATCTTCTTGCCGCTCTTCCTTCTTGTTGCCTCCGTCTGTCTTCGCTCTCTCCCTTTTCCTTATCCATCCTCCTCATATTTTAAAACAGGGCTAGGATCGGGATAAATCGCTCCAGAGCGTTCCGGAGCGCTCTCAGAGCGTTCCGGAACGCTCTGGAGCGGCCGCGGCGCCCAATACATCCTCCAAACCCGCCGATTCTCTGAGATTTCGAGTTATCCCGATCCGATTTTGTCCCGATCTTCGCGTCGTTTTATATTTTAGAACCGCGCCAACTACCTGTGGCAGGCAGGGAAGACTCACCCCGAAACGGGGGGGGGGGGGCACAGTCACAGACGAAGCGTGCGGGCATGTGCGCGAGCAGCGAAGGGCAAACAGACGCAAAAGGACTGTCACCCGGGGGGGCGGCGGTCCCGGCGCACCCCCAGATCGCTTGAGCGTGAGCCCCGCTCCTCCCCCTCCCCTCCCCCTCCCCCTCCCCTCCCCCTCCTCCTCCTCCTCCTCCCTCCTCCTCCTCCTCCTCCTCCTCCTCCTTTCAGAGGAAATGTATTCCAGATTTCGTAATAAAGGGAGGGGGGTCTCATCTCGGGGGGGGGGGGTCTCTTCCAGGCTATCCTGGAGGGCCTGGGGGGTCTGGGGACGATGTGTTGGAGGGTTCTCCCACGGGGGAGGTCTGAAACGGCTTGACTTGGAGGGTCCAGACCCCCTCCCTTTTATTACGAAATCTGGAGCAGCCTGCGCGGGCGCAACAGCGCCTGGGAGCGCACTGGGGGAGCAACGGTGAGATTCAGGAGCGCCAGGGTTCAAGGGAACGTGCAGTGTTGGTGATGAGGACGGCGGCAGCAGCAGGGCCGGGGGCGGCGAGGCGTCGCTGCAGCAGCTGAACGTGGTGAAGCAGCAGCTGGAACAGGACTTTTTTGGTCTGCGCGTCGGGAGCGGGCCCCTTCCGGTCAAGAGCTAAACGGGACGCGGGTAGCCCTAATTGGGGAGGCAGGGCGCGGGCGGGCGGGGCCTCAGGCGGCTGGAGGGCTCAGAAAACAGGCGGTGCCGAAGATCTTGCACAGGGAGTTGGAGCAGGACGCGCAGCTGCGAGAATGGATTTAAATCTCTCGGCTCGGTCGACACTCTCTCCTAGAGCCGTTGCGATTTGATGCGATTCGATGCGAAGCTTTCGGAGCTCTGGGCGGATTTGTTGGATTCGACGGAGGGCCCACCTGGCGGGCTCCGCGCGCCAGGGAGGAGGACGATCTAGGAAATCCGCACGAATCTCCGAAAGTTTATGTTTACATGTGGGTTCTTTCTCCGATCTTTCCGAGAACCTTTGCGAGACGACAGGGTCCAAGCGGTCACCTCGTTTTCTGATCCATCACGTTGCAGCGCGCGTGCCTGGTGCTTTCGATTGATTTCGACCCGCTGCAGATCGGTTCGATCCATTTCGGTCTGGTCCGGGTCGTTCCAGTTCTTTCGTGCAGTCAGAACGACCCGGACCAGACCGAAATGGATCGAACCGATCTGCAGCGGGTCGAAATCAATCGAAAGAACCAGGCACGCGCGCTGAAACATGATGGATCAGAAAACGATGTGACCACTTGGACCCTGTCGTCTCGCAAAGGTTCTTTCGTGCAGTCACTTCGATTGGTTCTTCGCTCGTTCGTGTTCACAGACGCTGGTGGCGACGGGCAGCGCGGCGGCGGGAGGCGGCCCGCCTCTTGTTCCGCCGTGTCTGCGGGTTCCGCCCTGACTGTGTGGGCGGACCAGCGCTATTCGCAGGTGCGCGCGCTCGATCGGGACTATTCTCCACTCCCCCAGCCTCGCCGTCTACTGCACGGGCGCATATTCTACAAACGTAGCGTAACTCCTCCGGTTCCCCCGCTTGCCCCGCCGGAGTCGCGGTGCTTCTGCAGTCGGCTGCAGTCACCCCCGTCCCTGCGCTTTCTCGTTGCGTGTTGACGTCTTGCCCGGAGGCTGGGTACAGCCCTGCGTTCAGGCCACTGTCTGTCACCGCACCGCGGATCCTCTTGATGCAGCGGGAGCTCTCGCCGGCCGGCGGTCACCCAGAGAACAAGATGGGGGAAGCCAAAAGGTACCAATACCGCTACTCGCCGAAACTCTGCCAGGGTGCGTTCTGACCAGAATGTCGAGGCGAATCCAGCGGTGGCGACGAGGGCCGCCCAGGAGGCCCAAGAAAGGGAAAACGAGGCAAGGGTAGAGGTATGGGTACCTTGTCCTCCTCCGAAAGACCGTGCACGTTCAGGCCAGCGTGCGTCTGCAAGGCACACGGTCGTGCACCATGTTTACCTTTGTGCACTCACCCAGCCGTTGCCTTGTCCTGCCTCCTCCTTCTTATTCTTCTTTTTTGGATTATTAATATTAGTCTTATTCTCCTTATTATAATTACCCTTCTTCTTTTTGTATTCCTATTCTTTTTGTTATTATGAATAATATTATTATTAATATGATTACTACTATCGGCGCGCAGCCTGCAAGTGCCATCCTCCCTCGCCTCTGGGGGGCTCTTTGAGGCCCTCTTGACGGCATTGGAGGCCACGTGTTGGGCCTCCTGTGTCTCAAGAACCGCGTCGGGCCACTCCCAGTATGAAGGGTTCATGTCCTTGCTTGATTGTTGCAGCTGGCAACTCAGACTTCTGAATTGGGAGTTTGCGCGCATCGCCTGAATGGCATCCACGCCTCAGGTGGCAGCGCTTCGCCGCGGGCATGTCCTTCTGCAGGGGGAAGATTCAAAAATAGTTGTTGTTTTAAGTCCGGGGACGATGTTTCGCCTATGCTTGACTATTGTTGAATACGCTTATGCTATTTGTTCCTTCCAAACTCCGCCTTAGGAGGACATGCCCGACCGAATCCCAGTGCCAGGGCAGGGCCTCCCCCCCCTGGGTGCTCTCTCTCTCGGGGGGTCCGTCTTGGGGCGCGGCTGGAGCTGGCCAGCGCTGCGCAGTGGGCCCACGTGGCTCTCTCTTGGGGGGCGAAGGAGGAGGAGGGCGGGGAAGAGGAGGGGGAGGGAGAGGGAGGAGGAAGAGGAAGAGGAGGAGAAAGAGGAGGAGGAAGAGGAAGAGGAAGAGGAAGAGGAAGGGGATAGAGAGAGAGGGAGGAGTCAGAGGAAGAGGAGAAGGAAGGGGAAGAAGAAGTGGAGGGAGAGGGAGGAGGAGCAGGAGAAGCAGGACGACAGGGAGGAGGAAGAGACGGACAACGACGACGATTGCGACAACGACGACGACGACGACGACGACGACGACGATGGCGGCGGCGACGACGACAAAGAGGGCAGGGGAAAGAGGAAGAGGAGGAGGAGGAGGAGGTGGCGGAGGGGGGTGAGGAGGAGGAAGAGCGGGAGGAGGAGGAGGAGGAGGAGGAGCAGCAGCAGGAGGAGGAGGAGGCGGAGCGGGAGGAGGAGGAGGAGGAGGAGGAGGAGGAGGAGGAGGAGGAGGAGGAGGAGGAGGAGGAGGAGGGGGGGAGGGGGAGGGGGATCAGGAAAAGGAGAAGGAGCAGGAAGAGGATCGCGGGGAAGAGCAGGAGGAGGATCGCGGGGAGGATTTGCACAGCCGAGTCGCAGATCCGCCTTCAGTTCTCACAGCCTACATTCTGGCAGGGCGCTCTCCACACGTACGGCGACTAGGGGCGACGCATCTTGTTGCGAATAACCGCCTTGCGTTCCAGGCAGACTTGTATCGCCAACATGTTCGACACTGCATGCCATCCAGTCAGCGCCCAGTCCAGCCCTATCCAGCAGTAGCATCCGCACTCGAAAAATGGTTGTGTGCTGAGTGGCTCTTTTCAGAGTTCCGTTCATGGCACATGGGATGCTACCTGCACGCCTGCTGCCAGCGGCCATGTTGGCCCTCGGCAGGGAACGCCGTACCTACAGGTGTCCCACTGAGGACTACCGGTTAGCACACCGTCATTTTCACACCAGTTGCTTCTCGCATTTTGCGCAATATGTTGACCGCCCTCCCTCTAGAATCATGATTATGTAATTTCTAGTCTACGTCCTTTTCCCATCACACTCCTGCATGCACAGTAGCTCTGTTCCTCCAAGCCCTAAAGGGCCCTTCTACTTTACCTTCTTGTCGGGTTGCCTTCCTCACACCAGGCATCGACTGCGGCAGGCTTAGCATGATGTCTATTTCGAAGGCAATGTTTCAGCGCCTTAGTCGGCATATTGCTTTTTCACGTGGCCTGTTCAGTCGCGGCGATGCCTGATCAATGGCGGTGCAACGCAAAAAGAAGAAGGATGGCTCGGACGGCGTGAAGAGGAGGGCGTGGAGGAGGAGGAGGGCGTGGAGGAGGAGGGCGTGGAGGAGTAGGGCGTGGAGAGCGCGGGCAGCCTGGGGCCCCGCTCAGGACATCAAGGGTCTGGAGAACAACTACGCCGCCCTCCGCGAGGACCGGGCGGGGGCACGGCCACTGAGCGTCGGTTCGTTGCACCATCCCCCTCCTTTAGTTCCTACTGGATCTGCTCCTCTTCTTCCCCCCGGCCCCCTCCTCTTGGGTCCTTCCCTCCCTCCCTCCTTCTCTCCTCCTCCAGTTCGCCTCCTCATCCTCCTCGTAACCGTGGCCGCCCGCAAGAGCTAAAGGTTTCGCGCCTGCTCCGCGGCCGCTTGGTCACCTGCTGACAGTACAGGCTCGGCACAAGTGTGGCACGTGCATCTTCAGTTTCTGCTGTGGCGCAGCTCATGCGGGATGTGTTCCAGTCGACTCCGCAGGCAGTAAAGAGCAAGGTGTTGCTGTCAACAGGGCTTGGTGCTGGCACGGTGCTTGAAGAAGGCGGCGTAGTGGTACTCGCCAGTCTTCGCAGCCTCGCCACGCTCCAGCTCCATACCAGCGATGAACTCACGGTCTTTCAGACGCCAGTCCGAAGATGCCATCGGGAATGGCCCGAGATGCTCGTGCACTTGATGCTGCTGCGACCCGCCTCAAGCTCATTGGGCTTGTCAATGGCATCCTAGGACGCGTGCAGAACTGGATGACGTAATACACAGTCGCGCCCGCAGCAGGGAGGGTCTTTCGACGAGGGGACCCAGGATGGCACTAACACGATCGACGACTCCACCAAGAAGACGGCGACACCACTCCTGGGTACCCTGTGGACTCGCACGACTGTCCTGGCGCCCTCCCAGGATCCTGCACCTACGGATGCAGTTTCACGGATGCCCATGGTTAACATACCAGAACTTGTTTTGGAGAGATTCAGGATTATACAGGGTGCACCAATTAGGTTGGTTCGCGGTGTTGAAGTCCCAAGAATGACGTTCCAGCACGATTCAGGATCGTCAAGACGCAACTATCAATTTGATCCGTGGCGCTGGCGTCCCGAGAATAACGTTTTGGCATACTTCAGGTTCGTCAAACGGTTGTCTTCCAACAAGGAAGTTACCTCAGTGGACACGAAACCTTTTAGGAGCCTATGAAGAGGGAACTCGGGGGGAGGGTTGATGCCAACATCGTTGATGGCTCCAACGGACAAGCCCGACTCGAACGGAACTGGCGGCGTTGATGTTGCTTCGTGTGTTGTTTCTGCTCCCCGTCGCGCTCGTCATACTGGAGCTGCTCGGGTCGCCCGTGCTGCTGTGCGTGTTTGTGTTGGTTGCTGCCGTGCGCGGTAGTTCTTCTGGTTGCACTAGAGGTGGTGCGCGTCGTACTGTTGGCTCCCAGTGTGCGGGTCAAGGTGGTGTGAATGGTTGCTGGAGCTTCTGCGCGTCGTGCTGCTGCTTCTCGCGGTGCTCGTCGCAGTGATGCTGCAGGTGGCTCCGTTGCTGGTGGCGCTGGTGTTGCTCGCGATGCTGCTGCTGGCGGCGTTGATGCTGCGCGTGGTGCTGCTGCTTCCGACAGGCCCTGGTGGTCTGGCACTGCAGCTGGGACTCTTGCTGCTGCCTTTGTCTTGCGACTCACAGCTGTGCTGCTGGTGGCGCTTGTGCTGCTGCTGCTGGTGGCGATGCTGCTTCCTGTCGGGCTGGTCACAGTGGAACTGCTCGTTTCGCTCGTGCTGCTGGCCGACGCGGCGCGGGCCGTCGTGCGCACCTCCGCCGGGCCGCGCGGACTGCGGCGCGAGGGGCGAGCAGCCGGCTCCTGCAAGACAGGCTGTGGGCTGTGCCCTGGGGCGCCCTCGGTGCCCAGCGCAGAATCGAACGATCTGGGCCGTGACTGATGGGCCTGTTTTCCACCACCACCACCATAAGATGGAGGGGGGGAAGGAGGAGGAGGAGGAGGAGGAGGATGCGAAGGAGGAGGAGGAGGAGGACTCCCTCCCCCTCCAACTTATGGTGGTGGTGGTGGAAATCAGGCCCATCAGTGACGCTTTGCGCTGGGGCGATCGCGCTACCCCCCTCGCCGGCCTCGCCGGCGGGGGGATGGGGACGCTCGCGCAGTCCAGCGCGAATCGCCCAGTGCTGCTGGTTCCCGTCGCGCTTGTTCTGGTGGAACTGCTGGTGGCGTCGGTGGTGCTTGCACGTCTCATGCTGATGGCTGGACATGGCGCCGGTGCTAAGCGTTGGAGCTGCTGTCCGGGCCAGGCGGCGGCGGGCGCTGACGGCGGGCCCACGACGAGTCACTACCCCGTCCTCGCGCTTGCCCTGGCGCTCCTGGTTAGCGCTGCTGATGTAGGCCCCGGCTGGCGCAACCCGTTCCCTGTGAGCGACAGCCGTCTGGGCTTGGGCCGAGCAGCAGTTGCTCCCGTGGTGGGGTTCGCAAAACTTCGCGCGGACGGATTGCGCATTTCTGCTTTGGGGCGCCCCGGTCACCAGCGCAAAATTGAACGATTTGGGCCATGACGCTTTGCGCTGGAGTGAACGCCTCCCCCCCGCTGGTCTGGCCTGCGGAGGGGTGGGGCCGCTCGCGCATTCCAGCGCGAATCGCCTGGCCATTTTAGTTCCCGTCGTGCTCGTTCTAGTGGAACTGCTGGTGGTGTTTGTGTTGCTGCGCGTGGTGTTGCTGCTTTTCGTCATGTTGATTACAGTGATGCTGTTGGTGGTGTTTGTATCGGCACGTGTCGTGTTGCTGGATCCTGTCGTGCACGTTACGGCGGTGCTGTTCTTTGCACGTGTGTTGGTGCGTGTAGTACTGATGCTTCTCGTCGTGCTGGTCACGCTGGCATTGCTGGTTGCGTTTAAGTTGCTTCGCGTGGCGTTGTTGCTCCCAGTCGTGTTCGTCATAGTGGCGTTGCAGGTGACGCTGGTGCTGCTGCGTTTGGCGTTGCTGTTTGTTGTAGTTGTGGTCACGATGTTGCTGCTGGTGGCGCTTGTGTTGTGTCGCGTGGTGCTGCTGCTCCATTACCCGTCGTGGTCGTCATACAGGTGCTGCTAGTGTCGCTGGTGCTGGTGCGCGTGGTGGTGGTGCTGTTTGCTGTCGTGTTGGCACGACTATTTCTGCTGTTGTTGGCATTGGTGTTGTTGCTGCTGCGCGTGGTGCTGCTCTTTCTGGCGCTGCTCGTCTCAGTGGCGCTGCTGGTTGCGCTAGGGCCAGTGCGCGTGTTCAGTGGGACACCTCGCCCACGATTGCGACGGATGCTCTCGCCTCACCAGTGGCCACATTCACTATATCGACTTTGTGTTGGCCTTAATCCAGGCCGCATCCATGCTTGGCAGCGCAGGCCACATCCATGATTGCGAATTTTGATTTCGCATCTTCGCCGGCTACGTCAACGCAAGGATTGCGACCGTTGCTCTCGCTCCAGTGCCGGCCACATCTGTCATTGCGAGCGTCACTCTCGCTTCTGCGCCAGCCACATCCACGACTACGACTGCTGCTGTCGCCCCAGCGCCAGCCATATCCATGATTGCGACGGATTCTCTCGCCTCAACGCTGGCCACATCCATGATTGCGAGTGTTGCTGTCGCTTTGGCGCTGGCAGCATCCACGATTGCAAATGTTGCTCTCGCTTCAGCGCCGGCGACATCTACGATTGCGAAAGGTGCTCTCGCCTTAGCGCTGGCCATATCCAGGATTGCAAATGTTGCTGCCGCTTCAGCGCCGGCCTCACCCGCGATTACGAAAATTACTTTCGCCTTAGCGCCAGCTACATTCACGATTGCGAAAGCTGATCTCGCCGTAGCGCCAGCCACATCCATGATTGAGAGCGTTGCCCTTGCCATAGCGCCAGCCACATCCACGATCGCGAAAGCTGCTCTCGCTTCAGTGCCAGCCAGATTCTACATTGGAAACGAAGAGGGATTAGTGATACAGTTGGCACTTTTGCATTGCATGTTGCTGTGTTGCCCCATTATGTTGCATCATTTGCTACAGCGCGCGCATGACACACTGGTGCCGCCGAGCCGTTGGCCACGTTAACCTTAATGGGTCAGGGTAGCTTTGGCGCAGTTTCGACAGGGCCTGGGTCAGGTTAGGGTAGGGATTGGCTACTTTTGAGGGGGGGTTGTACCCTCGCCCTCTTTGTCATACGGGTTCTCCTCCCCACCTTCCTCAACCTCCTCTCGCTGGAGATAATGTCTCAGGCGGAAAGGGCTGGACCACCTCTCGTGCGGAAATCTCGGGGCCCAGAGATGCGAGGATGTTTCAGGCGAAACGAGCTGGACAACCTCAGATCAGGGCATCTCTGAGCCCAGAGCTGCGAGGATGTCTCTGGCCCAGTATGCCAGACCACCTCGCGCGCGCGTGCATTCTCGGGGCCCCAAGTTGCGAGGATACCTCAGGCAAAACGGACTGGACCACCTCTCGCGCGGCATCTTCGAGCCCAGAGTCGCCAGCGACAACCTCGCGCGCGGCATCTCAGATCTCAGAGGTTGCTAGGATGTGCCCAGTGTTGGGAGGATGGCTCGAGCGAGACGGGCCAGACCTCGCGCGCGGCATCTTCGGAGACCAGAGTTACGAGGATTTTGCAGGTGAAGCGGGCTCGACCACCTCGCGCGCGGCATCTTCGAGCCCAGAGTCGCAAGGAAGATCCGGGCGAAGCGGGCTGGTCCACCTCTCACGCGGCATCTCCTGGCCCAGGCTTGCTAGGATGTCTCAGGCGAAACGGGCTCGACCACCTCGATCCCGGCCATCTCGGAGCGCAGAGTTATAAGGACGCCTCAAGAGAGAAGGACACGACCACCTCATGATGTTGAGGATGTCTCTGGGCGCACGCTCCTCCACCGAAGCTAGTTCTTACCACCCCAGAATTCCGACGCCGCGTTTTTTATTGCCTTGACCCCTGGAGGTCTTGACCCCTTCCCCAGGACAATTCATTGTTTCACCCCGAGTCGTCTTTCACTCACGGTCCCGGGGCCCTGTGCGGGCCCGCGGGGGGCCGAAGGTTGCCAAAATCCGTCCGTCGTGACTTCTCTTCACGACGAGAGGAGGCGGGGGATAATAGGACCACAGTCAGCACGGCTGTTTGAAAAACCACATCGTCTGAGATCTGGGCCTACCCATCCCGCGGCCCCACAAATCCCGACCGACTCGCTGGGGGCAGTTTTTCGCCCAGGGTCCTTTGCTGATGGCCCCAGGGCCCGAAAGGGGCCCCCAGAGGCCCAAACGAAGCAAAGACGCACGGACTGAAAAAAACATTCCGGCAGAGATCCTCAAGAGCTCATCAAGACCACCTCCTCTTCCTCCTCCTCCTCCTCCTCCTCCTCCTCCTCCTCCGCCTCCTCCTCCTCCTCCTCCTCCTCCTCCTCCTCCTCCTTCTCCTCCTCCTTCTCCTTCTCCTCCTCCTCCTCCTCCTCCTCCGCCGCCGCAGCCGTTTCGGCCCGAGCGCCGCCGCAGCCCGGAAGGACCGGGGCCGCGGCGCCTTGAGGGGCCCCGGCGGGCCCCGGCGGGCCAGCGCCATGGGCCACATGTGCACCAGGCCGCATTACCAGGGCGGTGCGCCGCCCTACGCGGGGCCACGTCCCGGCCAGGCGCTCGCGGCCGGGAGGGGGAGGAGGAAGAGGAGGAGGAGGAGGAGGAGGAGGAGGAGGAGGAGGAGGAGCAGGAGGAGGAGGACCAGTGCAAACCCAAGATTCAGCAACGACGTTGGAATGGACCCTCCCTCCAAGCTCCTCCTTCGTAGGCCCCATACAAGGGTTCATTTCCACTGATCGAAGTGCCCCGTTGGGAGACAACCGTTTGAAGATCCTTGAACGTGCCAAGACACCATTCTCGGAGCTCCAACGCCAAGAATCAACCTTACTGTTGCGTTTGAGCCATGCCAGCGGGGGGAGGAGGAGGAGAAGGAGGAGGAGGAGGAGGAGGAGGAGGAGGAGGAGGAGGAGGAGGAGGAGGAGGAGGAGGAGGGGGAGGAGGAGGGGGAGGAGGGGGGAGGACCCAGACAGGCTCGCGTCGTGAAGAAAGCACGGCGGAAGGTTTTTTGTCATTTTCGGCCTCCAGGGGCCCTCGCCATGCCCCCGGGCCATCAAAAAACAGCTCGGGATGGAAAATTGGTCGTGGGGAAAAGGTCCGTTTCTGGGGACCATGTTCGGGATGAGTGAGGAGGAGGACGTGGTGATGGTGGTGGAGGAGGAGGAGGAGGGCGAGGAGGAGATTGTAAGGAGGGAAAGAAGGAAGGGGGAAGGCTGCTCTTAATTCGACGAGGGCGCTGCGTCAGCGTGCCAGTGAGCAGCAGGTACGACTGTCAAGTTGGACAAGCCTACTTGCAATAATCTCAAGAAACTCCCAAGATTGAAACGGGAGCACAGCCTGGTGCATGAGCGCGTCGCTTGCCTCGCTCATCCAGGCCCTCTATGTGACTGGCCTAGTGCGCGGTGATGGGCCTGGAGCAAGAGAGGAAGGGGTTCTGCTTCAGAAGAGGGAAGGAGAGGAGAGGCCCAGCAACCTCACTTGCGCCAGGGCACAAGCCGCCAAGGACAGCAGCATTTTAGCTTCTATTGCCCAGGCGGCAGTGCTGCGAAAGCTGCTGCGAGCCCGTTCTGGTGAAAGAGAAAGGTCGGTTTAGGAGGAGGAAGGAGAAGAATAAATATATACATAGATTATGGTCCAGGTGGGCCGTGCTCCCGCGTGCACGCTACTCGCGTTAGATTCCGCGCCTGGCGTTGAAACTGAAAGGAGAAAACAAGTGGCACGCATGCCCTGGCTCTTGCACCAAGGAGCTGCGAGGGACAGGAGGCTTTCGCCTTCTTCCTCCAGGAGTTTCCTTCCGTGGCCGGGGGGGGCGGACGAACGAACGACAAACGAAAATACAGAGGTCCGAGCTCTAGAACACAGCGGGCAAGGCCAGGGGGGCCAGGGGAGAGGACGAACGAGTGGGCCAGGGAGGCCAGGGGGGAGAGCGAGGGGGGCTGGGTCCAGGGCAAGGGCACGGGGGAGGGCTGGGTCCAGGGCCAGGCCAAGGGGCCAGGGAGGCCAGGGGGAGGGGGCAGGGATGCCAGGTGGGGAGGGCGAGGAGGCGGGGCCCGGGGCAAAGGCAAGGGGGAGGGCTGGGTCCAGGGCAAGACCACGGGGGGCCAGTGGGGAGGACGAACGACGAAGGAACGACGACGACGACGAAAATAGGGAGGCCGGGGGGGGGGGGGGAAGGACGATGAACGGGAGGCCAGGGGGGGGAGAGCGAGGGGGGCTGGTTCGAGGGAGTGGGTTAGGGAGGCCAGATGGGGGGAGCGAGGGGAGCTGGGCGGGCTGGGTCCAGGGCAAGGCCAGGACGGCCATGGGCAAAGACAAACGACGAACGAACGAACGACGGCGACGACGAAAAGAAAGAAGTCCGAGCTCCAAAACACAGCTGCGCAAGATAATAAAATGGTCGGGGCGGAGGTGGCACTGGGCGGAGGTCCCATGGGACCGCAGGGGTTGGGGAGGGGCGGGAGGGGGGCAGGGAAAGGGCGGGCGGGCGCGGTGCGACGCGGAATAAAATGGTCGGGGCGGAGGGGGCACTGGGCGCAAGTTCCACTGGGCCTTTGGGGCACGCTGGGGAGGGTTGGGAGGGGGGCCGGCAGGGGGTGGGCGCGCGCGGTGCGACGCGGAATTAGATAGTCGAGGCGGAGGGGGCATTGCGCGGAGGTTCCACTGGGCCTCTGGGGAACGCTGGGGAGAGGAGGAGGGGGGGCGCGGTGCGACACGAAATATAATGGTCGGGGCGGAGGCGGCATTGGGCGGAGGTTCCACTGGATTGCTGGGGCTGGGGAGGGGTGGGAAGGGGGGCGGGGAGAGGGCGGGCGGGCGCGGTGCGACGCGGAATAAAATGGTCGGGGCGGAGGCTGCACTGGGCGTAAGTTCCATTTGGCCATTGGGGCACGCTGGGGAGGGTTGGGAGGCGAGCGGGCAGGGGGGCCGCCGAAAAGGAGGAGGACCCAGATGACCGTTGGTCTGCTTAAAGCAGCAACACGCCGGCCTTTCGAGCCAGGGAGGCAGGGACATGGCAATTAGATTCCCCCTTTCTCGAGCTTCTCAAGATAAGCAGCGGCTGTTGGGGTCGCCGAGAAGGAGGAGGACGACGGCGAGGACGAGCCAGGATGGTGGCGGCCGCGCTCCGGCCAGGCGCCGCCGGGCTCCCCAAGCCTCGCGGTGCCCGGCAGCTGGCCGCACTACATGCCCCTGGGGCCGCAGCCTGGCATGGCCTCCCCGTGGAAGGCAGGCCACTCGGCGCAGCTTGGGCCAGGCGTCCCTCCATCGTCTGGAACACGGGCTGTAGTAAGGGAGGTAGCCTAAGGTCAACGGCAGGATGGAGTCGAATAGCTCGATACTCGACGCTCAGGTATTATTAGTCTTCTTATCGTTATTAGTCTTCTTATTATTACCATTATTCTTTTTTATCATTCGCATTAATATTATTGCTCTTCATTTTAATAGTATTACTTGTACTACTATTATTATTCTTAGTATTATTATTACTATTATTATTATCAGTATTATTATTATTACTATTAATAGTATTATTATTACTACTACTATTACTACTACTAGTATTATTACTAGTGTTATTATTATTATTATTATTATTATTATTATTATTATATCGCCTCCTCCTCCTCCTCCTCCTCCTCCTGCTCCTGCCCCTCCTCCTCCAGCACCACATGCGCCTCCTCCCCCATGCCCCGTCTCTGAGACGCAGGGCCTCCCCCCTCTTCTGTCCTCCTGCTCCTCCTCGGTCTCCTGCCTCCACCTCCTCCTCCTCCTCCTCCCCCTCCCGTCGTCGTCGTCGTCGCCGTCGCTGTCGTCGTCGTCGCCGTCGTCGTCGTCGGTGCAGAGAGTAGATAGCACACCCAGCCAAAGGAGGGAGGAGGGGGGTGGGCACGATGCAGGCACACCCTGCTGCCTCTGCCAGTACTGCTCATCCACCTCCTCCGACTCTGCCTTCCCCTCCATCGTCGTCGGGACTGCCTGCCCGTGGCCCCACCC
>CAUYUJ010013313.1:168566-171066 GCA_963575745.1 Prorocentrum cordatum
TCGTCCTTCCTGCTCCCTCGTCGTCGTCTTCGTTGGCGACGTCGTCGTCGTCTTCGTCGTCGTCGGCGGCGTCGGCGTCGTTGTCGTCGTCGAAGTCGTCGGAGACGTCGTCGGTGTCGTCGTAGTCGCCGTCGTCGTCGTCGGCGTCGTTGACGTCGTTGACGTCGTCGTCGTCGTCGTTGTCGTCGTTGTCGTCGTCGAAGTCGTTGGAGACGTCGCCAGTGTCGTCGTAGTCGGTGTCGGCGGCGCCGTCGTCGTCGTTGTCGCTGTCGTCGTCGGCGTCGGTGTCGTGGCCAAGTGTCATGTGGTACGTACCGTCACGGTCTTGTCTTAAGAGGTCTTGCGACCAAGTTGCGGGTGGGAGGGTGGGATGTTTGCACGAGCAGCGGAGAGGACAGCTTCAAGACGGTCAAAGATTATTACACAACATATGTTCCACCTCCACAGTGCAATAACTCACTGTTGGGACCCCCGTTGGAAAACATGTTTATGCTGAGTTCTCTTCGAGGAGAACGCCCGGGCAGCGGGCGTGGGAGAAAGGTTCGACCGGGCCACCGCTCTCAACACCTTCGTGCAGGAGCTCAACCTGGACTTGCTGGGCGTGTGGTGGATGGACGGCAATCCGTTGACAGCGGAGCAGTTGGTGTCCTTCGCGGGTGCACGGGGGAGTTTGCCATATCCCACGACCGTGCCAGTGCCCTTCCTCATCACGAGGAACAAAAATTGCATGAACAGAAGCTTTCGGAGCTCCGCGCGGAGTTCGGGATCGGCGCCGGGACCCCCCTCCTTGGCGCGCGGAGGGGGCCAGCGCCGATCCAAGGAATCCGCAAGGAGCTCCGAAAGTGTATGCTTATGATTCGTTGATTCTTCGGTCATCCAGCGCCGTTGGACTTGGTCGGACACGTTCGCGGGCCGCCTTCTCATCGCGTATTACGCCTTCACAGAGTCGCCGCAGACGGCGAACATTTTCGAGTTTGCGAACAGCTCGTACGCAGAAATCGTCCCCCTTGCGGCCGTTTTCTCCGGGGAAACTTTCGGGTTCCGCAAGATCAACGCGGACGAGTGGGACAGAGTTGATAACTATATTCTGCGCCGCGTTGTCAACGCAGACGGATCCGTTGGCCCTTTCTGGAACAGCTTCATATCATGGTACACTGGCTTGTATCCGAACGGGCGCTTGTTGGTCCAGGCAAGCGACAGCCATTGCAAGCGGAGATGCCAGTATTTATTCCCATGTTTTCTGTGCAATGTTATCTGTTGACTGCCACGCTGCCGTGAAAAGCAAGCAGCTCGCTCAGTGCATGGTTCGCATCTCACCACCACACGCACACCGCTGCGCGGGCACCGATCGGTTTAGGGGTTGCCGATCGCTGGTTGTTGCAGGTCCCCTCTCCTACTCCTTCGTCTGGCCCGCTCTGGCCCGCGTCCTCCTCCCCATCCCCCTCCACCTCCTCCGAATCCTGGACCGACAGCGGGCCTGTTGCCCGCACTGGCTGCACGTACTGCAAGACCGCAGGAGGTTGATGTTCTCGGGGGGGCCGGCGGGGGGAGACCGATTCGGGGGAGGGAGGAGGGCACCGACCCCGAATCACCCACAGCTCGCCGATCGGGGCGGCCTGGGAGCCCCAGCCCGCCCAGGAGCGTGCCGTGTCGCTGTCGGGGGCCTCGCGCCGACCTGCCGGCGAGGCATCGCCGACTCCAGATCGGTGGCGCCCCCCTTGTCGTGCCCCCTCTGATTCTTTGTGATCGGCGGCAAGCCCAGGGTGGGAAGTGAGAAAGAGCGGGCCTTCTGAGAAAGCCCAGAAGTCCCCCAGCCTTCTGAGAAGTTATTTGAGCCTTCCCCCGAAGACACAGAAGCCTCTCAGAAGGCCGGAGGCCTTCTGAGCAGCCCCGCCACCTTCTGAGCAGGCCTTCTCCGTCTCCTTTCCCCCCCTCGCTCGCAGCCGATATGAACATACTTGAAGCTGGCGAAGGTTGTCGCCAGTTTCGTTGTCACTTGATTCGTCCATAGAGCCGATCCGGCATGAGGACTCATCCTGTCGAGTCCGATCATGTTGGATGTCCGCCTTCCTCCTCCTCCTCCTCCTCCTCCTCCTCCTCCTCCTCCTCCTCCTCCTCCTCCTCCTCCTCCTCCTCCTCCTCCTCCTCCTCCTCCTCCTCCTCCTCCTCCTCCTCCTCTCCATTGTCATAGCACACGACGTCCTGTTAAACACGTTTAACAAGCTCAGGTCCGAGGGGGCCCAAAGCACATCGCGAGCCATTCGGCTTGCTGCAGGCTGGTTCCGCCTTATTTGCCGACGGGATGCCAGGGCGCGGGCTCTGGCGCGGCGATAGGGCATCTTGCGATGTGGGCGCCTCGGATGACCTGCCAGATGGGATCGGGTCTCCTCCTCCTCCCCCTCCTCCTCCTCCTCCTCTCCTCCTCCTCCTCCTCCTCCTCCTCCTCCTCCTCCTCCTCCTCCTCCTCCTCCTCCTCCCCTCCTCGTTCTTCACCTCCTCC
>CAUYUJ010013313.1:178566-229636 GCA_963575745.1 Prorocentrum cordatum
GCATTTCGCAGGGTGTACGCCATTCCCCAGGACCACTGAAGACGGAATTCGCGATAAGGGTTTCAGCTTCCTGGGGCCTCCGTGAGCCCGTGGAGGGCTTTTTTTTTTCGGAGCTCTCAACGGGCTTTCTTGGGGCCCTATTGGAGCTTATTGGGGCCATCTTGGCGTCCCTTCGGGTGCCTTGTGGCAGCTTTGAAGGGTTTGGAAGCCGCTAAGAAGTGTGTTGGGGCCGTCTTGGGGCGATGCTTGGCAGCCTTGGAGCCGTTCCAGGGCCGTCTGTGACGCCAGCCAGGGACCTCTGGGGACAGCTTGGTGGCATCTTGCGCAGTCTAGGGGTCTCTTGGAGGCTTCGTGAACCCTGGGCCTCTGCGCACGCCCTGGAGGTGTATGGAACTTGAAACCACAGGGGACAAGGAACCATTTCGAGCTGTCCAGGAAGCTCCGCCAAGCCAGTCTGGTACCTCCGGTGGCTACTTAAGGACAGCTGTGTGTCTTTGGATGTTTTTCCTGATACTCCAGCGCCAATGTTTGCCGTCCCAGGCATTGCACAGGGTCACATCGGGTCACCTTGGCACATTTCGTACTGTAGGCGTTGGTGGGTTGGGGTGGGCTATTTGGGAGGGGCCTGCAGGCCACAGGACGCATCTGGGAATTCGTAACCCCCCACCCCCCCACTCCCGTCCCCCCACTTCAAAGGGCAACTTGAACACCCGAGGATGGGGAAAGCCAAACATCTCACAGGCCTTCCCACTCATGGCAAGCGGGGACAAGTGGATCTTCCGCCTCTGCTTCCTCTTTCTCTTCTTCGTGATCGTCCTCCTCCATCTTCGCCTCCTTCTCCTTTGTAGTGGCCATTTCTAATTGTCTCCCTCCGCAGCGAGACTGGGGTGGATTCGCTGCGACTGTGGCGGCCGCCATCGGGCAAGAAAAAAACATACTATGGCCTACCCCTATTGTCCTATTGGTGTCCTGTATGTGTGCTTGTCCCCACGAGTAGAGAAACTCGAGCCAGTTGTACTGTCACGCATGTTTGCCACCACGGTGCGGAGAGGAGGGGCGGGGAGGGAGGTTGGGAAGGTGGAAAGTGGTGGGTCTTCGAAAAGCCCCTGAGCAAACATGACTTTGAGCAGCATGTTCCTTTCGGATGGCCACGAACTGAAGTACCCTAAGCGATGAGATATGCATGATTGTCTCGGCTCTGCGGGAAAAGCTTCAGTCTTGCGTCGCAGACAGAAAACTAAGAGACGTTTGCCAGCGTGGACCCCAAACAGTGAGATATTGCGCTGTGCATGTGTAGTCTGCGTAGTGTGATCTTCGAAGCGTGATGCATGCTGTGCGAGCTGTGAGGTCTGAGTTATGTGGCGCAATCTGTGTGGTACAACACATGTGGTTTGAGCCATGCGATGTAAGCTATGTGTTGGCACATACATATACACTTATAGGATGAGCTATGTGGTGCCAGCTGTATGATCCAATACATATACATGCATATGAGTGTGGTGAGCTGTGTGGTATCAGATATGCGGCACTCTCCCTTTGTGATGAAATACTTGCGGAGCAATACATGTGGTGTGCGCTTCCTGGTGCGAGCTGTGTGGTGCAATCGATGTGGTGTGAGCTACGCTATGTGGGCTATGCGCTGCAAGCTATGTGGTGCGCTTCATTTGGGATGAGCTGCGAGGCCGAAGCCATTTCACTATGTGGTGCGAGTGACGCAGTGTACGCACGGGGCGCCCGCGAGGCGCCCACCAGGCGGCAGCGTGGCGAAACCTCCGGCGGACCCACCCGGCGCACGGGGCGCCCACGAGGCGCCCACGGGCGGCAGCGTGGCGAACCTCCCGCGGACCCGTGCAATTCCGTAGCAGGACGAGCGAGAGCCCTCGTGTGCAACCGTTGCTCGGGAGAACCTCCCCCAACAAAAGAGGAAAAAGTGCCAGGGGACCGACACACCCACCGCGCGAGACAGCAGGGCACTGCCCCAATCCGTCACGGGCAGCGGGTAGTCATGGGGCTTCGGCAGGGAAGAGGCGACCTCCACCCTGGCAGCTGGCCCGCCTGAGGCCGAGTCCCGCTTCACCTCCTCCACGGAGACGCTGAAGTCCCTCGTGCCCGAGAACAAGGACAGCGTTAGCGCCGCGGCTCTGGATCCCGACCGGGGTATCGCCCGTGAGTTATCGACCGGCGTTTACGTCGCAACCGTGGCCGATCTTTCAGACAGGGGGAGGAAGGCCCGATGAAAAGGGCAAGCGGTAGAAGGATTCGGCGTCGCGTTGAGGGACCCGGCTGGCTCCACCAAGGATCGGCGTTTGACGGCCCGACGGCTCGATGTGTTGGCTGTTGTTTGATTGCCAGGCGCGGTGTGTTGAGACATGTTGGGACGTACCGCTATCATCGGAGACTTTCTGAGGGATTGCCACTCGATCGAATGAATGTTGCATGCCCTCCTTTCGTGCTCGATCTGTTGAGTAGAACCCTCATAGTTGAGCGTCGGCACGAGCGCCATCGCGAGCGTATTGACGGGCTCGGCAGGGGGCCCTACCACCTCAGAGTGCTCGGGAAGCAAAGAAGGCAATGTTGTACTCTCTCGGCGTACCATGTCGCGCTCGTCCTCACACTTCCATCAACTTGATGGTTCCCGTATACAGCTATCACGTAGCTCTGGGCCAGTGTCCACCAGGCGCAATACAGCTGATCTTGCGAGCCTCCCGATCTTGAACCCGCCAGCTTCATTCATGTTCTCAGCTGTCCCACTGACTTCATGCTTATAATCCGAAACCCCGCAGCGATTATTAGGACAGGGGCGAATTGTCAGACACCGTTCTCGTTCGAGCGTTGTTCTTCACATTCCCAAGGGCGTTGCTGTCGCATGAGCGTCTGGTTCGGGGCTGGCTCCCCAGAGCGGGCGCCTCACTTTGTCAGGGGGGTTCTTAAAAACACATGCTTGGGCGTGCAGTGGGCAGGGGTCAGGAGGCAAGGGAGCGAAGGTTGGAGCGAATGAGGGAGCGAGGCAGCGATCGAGGGAGGCAGGCGACCTTCAAATTTGGGCGAGCGCAAAGGAAGATGTTGCGCACCCCTCTTAAGCAAAAAGATATCATTGGCCTCTTTTGCCCCAGTGGCGTTGCAACTGCACTCCTTCACTGCAGCGCTATCGGGGTGAACAGCCGCATATCACTTGGCAGCGTTGCAAGGGCGCCTCACTGCTGCAACGACATCAGGGTAAAAGTCCCTAAGTATTGCTTCGCGTGAAGGGGGGCGCCTAATTGTTATTTGCGTTCGTCCAGATTCTGGCCGAGTGGCGAAGCGCGCTAGTTAAGTTCAACATCGCCCCCCCCGTTTTCCTAACCTTTTTCCTCCCTTTCCTTCCCCTTCTCTCGTTGCCCTCCTCCGCCTCCTCCTCCTCGCCTCGACCCCGCGAAGTGGACACCCGGATAGTGAATACTACACGATGGAAGCCGGACGCGAGGGACCGTTGGTCGGACCGTTCAACGGGGCGCCAGACGAACGACGGGGCGGGCGAGACGAGGTCCGCCCGCTCCCGAGCGACGCAGAGAGGCGGGCTGCGTCTCCTTCGTCGTGCGCTTGGCATCGCTCGGACGTGTGCATTTTTCCTTCGGCGAGGACCATCGAGGAGCACCCTTGATCATATAGCGAAAAAAGCACGCACGCCACCGAAAAAAACACAGGGAATGGACGTCCGAGCGATGGCCAGTGTGCGTACCACAGATTCGACGTCATCTGACTCGAATCCCGAGCTGCGTAGGAAGGCGCTTGAGCAGGGCACCACGAACAAAAACAGGGCATCAGGGTCCGGCGCCTCCCGGGGGCGATCCCTCCCGCAGTTCCGCACATCGCACGATGGTGTATTCGGCAATCTTGAAGATCTCGTCAGCAATATGCTGTTCGATTCCCGCCAGATTCCCCTGGGTTTTTTTCTGTTTGCCACAGAAGCATCAAAGATTGACTCAGGGGGTGTGCACGAGTGGCCAGAGGCATTTCCAAAGACGCCCCGTTGATGCACCCCAGAAATCCAAGGATCCTTTCTGGAATCCTCACAGCTCCTTTTTGGAATTCTGATCAAATCTTTTGGCATCCCAGGACGAATTGCGCCGGGAACAATCATGACCGCCCGTAAGGAATCTTGAGGAATTGCTCTGGGTTTCTGGGGGGACCCGAACGGGTTCGGGTCTCATCGTGCACATTTCGCGGCGGGCTTCAGGAACCACCTGCGCGGAGCAAGACCCCCGTCGATGAGACGTGGTTTCCTTTTCGCGCGCGCCCAAACGCGCAGCGAAGGCACCATCCCAGTCGTAGCGCAAGACACCCAACCAGACGCAGAGCGAGACTCCCACTGGTACGACGCAGCTGCGCAGCCCCTCGTCGCACAGCGCGGCGCCACCCCAGTCGTTGACGAGACGACCACCAACCAGGCGCAGAGCGAGACCCCCACGAATACAACACATGACGTCTCTCACCATTTGGCGAAGGGGGCCGTGAGGAGGAGAAGGAGGAGGAGGAGGAGAAGGCGAGGAAGGAAGTTCCCCCTCAGGCGCAGGCAAGGGAGGTGCCCCAATGTTGCTGAAGGGGTGGGATATGTGCGCGCGTTTCCTGGCAAATCCCCTTTTTCGGTATCCTCCTCCTCCTCCTCTTCCTCCTTCTCCTCCTCCTCCTCCTCCTCCTCCTCCTCCCCTCCTCCTCCTCCTCCTCCTCCTCCTCCTCCTCCTCCTCCTCCTCCGCTCCTCCTCCTCCTCCTCTTTCTCCTCCTCCTCCTCCTCCTCCTCCTCCTCCTCCTCCGCCTCCTCCTCCTCCTCCTCCTCCTCCTCCTCCTCCTCCTCCTCCTCCTCCTCCTCCTCCTACCCTCCCCTCCTCTCCTCCTCCTCCTCCTCCTCCTCCTCCTCCTCCTCCTCCTCCTCCTCCTACTCCTCCTACTCCTCCTCATCCTCCTCCTCCTCCTTCCACTCCTCTTGCTTCTCCTCCCCCCCCTCTCCTCCTCCTCCTCCTCCTCCTCCTCCTCCTCCTCCTCCTCCTCCTCCTCCTTCTCCTTCTCCTTCTCCTCCTCCTCCTCCTCCTCCTCCTCCCCCTCCTCCTCCTCCTCCTCTTTTATTTCTGTCTCCAGAGCTCTGACATGCCCTGCGGATGGTGGGGGGGAGCTCTCAAAGAACCAGTTTTTCTTGTATCCCAGAATCCCCACGAGGGTAAGCCCGTGCTCGTGCCGATCACCTCGTCGCTATACCTTGACGGGGAGATGAGCAATACTTCCACAGTTATGGTGGACGTAGGCCAGCAGCAGCCTTCTGCTTTGGGGGAAGGGAGGGAGGAGGAGCTAGTTTTCATGAGGCGTGGCATGAACTGACTGCCTATGTGGTGTTGCCCTTTTTGGCTGTAGCGTGCGACGCAAAATGTTTGAATAAATCGGAACCGCTACTGCGTTCCGATAGTGTGATACTGTCTGCACAGGAGCGCACCTCGCACCGTACAGCTGTGTAGTCGTTATGTCGGATGTGTATACCAAACCGTTGTGCCTTCGATGTGCTTATAGGACAGGCTTCCCAAATTGCAAGTTGGGGAAGCGCGTGGCCTGAGAGAGGGAGGGCTGGCGCCCCCCCGCCTGGACGCCCACCCTCTTGGACGCCCCCCTCCTGGGCGCCCCCCTCCTGGACGCGCCCCCCCCCTCCTGGACGCCCCGCCCCCTCCTGGACGCGCCCCCCTCCTGGACGCCCACCCTCTTGGACGCCCCCCTCCTGGGCGCCCCCCTCCTGGACGCCCCCCCCCTCCTGGACGCCCCGCCCCCTCCTGGACGCGCCCCCCTCCTGGACGCGCCCCCCTCCTGGGCGCCCCCCTCCTGGACGCCCCCCTCCTGGGCGCCCCGCCCCCTCCTGGACGCCCCCTCCTCCTCCGTCATGAGCGCCCCCCTCCTGGACGCCCCCCTCCTGGACGCCCCCCCTTCTTGGGCGCCCCCGAGAGTCGGGAGGGGAAAGGGCGGGCGCGCGCTTGCCGGCCGAGGGGGGTCCGAGCGCGTGGCGCCCAGGGACGGGCTACTTCATCGAGATGTCGGTGGCGAAGGCAGCGTGCGGGCGGCTCGCGGGCAGGAGGAGGAGGAGGAGGAGGAGGAAGGGGGAGGAGGAGGAGGAGGAGGGGGAGGAGGAGGAGGAGGAGGAGGAGGAGGAGGAGGAGGAGGGAGGAGGAGGAGGAGGAGGAGGAGGCAGGAGGAGGAGGAGGAGGAGGGCGAATCCCCTCGGCATTTTCGTCCCGAAGGGCTCCGAAGACGCGGCTGCATCAGGGCCACTGGAAGCCTCAGACCCTTAGAACTCGAAAGCACGGACGGCAAAATCGAGATTGGCGTCGTCGTCTGCAAGTTGTCAAAGCACCTGCCCGACATCACAAACCCAATCCAGCGGGACCTCGTGCCCCCCCCCAGAAACTTCGGCGACAACATCATTGAAGGCGACGCCTGGTCCAGAATATGTGTATATTTGTGTGTACATGGGTTCGATGTAGACCAACGCGTCCGCAGCCATGCCGTCCCTGCTCATATTCGATTTCCAGCTGGCACTTCCGAGCATTGCCCACGACTGGATTCGCTTGGCCATTCATAATGTGCGTCGACCGCCGGCGCTCTGCTGACTCTCCTAGGAGCTGCTGCGTTGCGTGCAGTGCCTCAGCGCGACGTGCACGGCATGCCGCTGCTCTACTACGTGCAGAGTGACATCATCTGAGGTTGCCTTGGTTCAGGCGGCGTGCTCTCGATTGTGCCTGACCCGTTCATGCAGGACTTCCACCGCAACAACAACTTGCGCGAGGTCGGCCTGGTGCGCGCTTGCGCGGACGACATTAGCGCCGCCATCCTGCGCATCCGCGTGCTGCTCATCTTCTACAACATCTGCAAAGCTGCGGCGAGGGTATCGGCAGTCAAATCGTTCCCTTCCGAGAAGTTCAATCATCAGACACTGTTGGACGCTATCAGACGTGGCTGCAAGAACATATTCCAGAATGGACGGCCTTCGAGGTCGTCCCATGCCTGGCGCACCTAGGCATGTACTCAGGGCTTGCTGCCTTCTCTGACAATTCGAGAGCTCCGTTGACGGTATGATAGCACTGTCGGCCGCTCCTGGGCGCGTCACGGCCAACTACTACGGCGTCAATCGGGTGCACCAGCGTCTCGAGCTCCGTGGGGCCGGGTCGTGCCGCTGCCCGCGGACACCTGGCAGGACTGCGGCAGCCATGCCTGCTCGACTGTGGCGCACTGCCCACCGCGCCCTCCGGAGGGGCCGCCGGATCGACCCCCGGCGCCAGGGAGGCCCCCCGCTCCCGGAGTAGACCCTCGCCTCTACGAGCGCGGCCCTCCGCCGAGCCCGCCGAACACGACGTTCCGACAGTGGGCGACCGAGGGCCCCGAAGCCGCCCTGCCTCCCTGCCTGCCTGCCGAAGCCTCCTCCTCCTCCTCCTCCTCCTCCTCCTCCTCCTCCTCCTCCTCCTCCTCCTCCTCCTCCTCCTCCTCCCCCTCTTCGTCCTCCTGTCCAACCTGCGTGGCCTCCCGTGTTGCGCGCGGCCCGTTTCCCCCCCTTCGCTCCGGCAGCAGGCCTCGTTCCCCGAGCTCCCGGAAGCCGCTCACGAAGTCCGTCGGACAGGGGCGTTCCGCCTCTCCGGGTCCCCGTGGACCTCATTCTCCTCGTGCTGCCGCGACTGCCGCGTCTGCTCTCCATGCTGCTACCCTCTCGGGCCGCACGCTCAGAGTAGAGATCCAGGGCCACATCAGATCGGCCGTGCTCGAAACTAGATGCCTTGATGTTGTCGTGTCGGGTCTCGTGGCCCTCCTGGCCAATCTGCTACTTGAAACGGAGGCCCCGATCCGAGCGTGGCCGCGGGCGGATGTCCGACGGCGCTTGCTTGCAGTGTCCCGCAAGCGAGTGCTGTCTTGAAGCTCCTCGTGAACGGCTGGGCGACCGACTAGCGCTTTCAGCAAGGCGGTGCGTGCCTCCTCGTTTGCATTCCGTGCGGAATTGACCTCGCACGAGATATTGTCTCTCCAACGAGTTGGTCCTGCCATCGTTTCGTCCACCTCGCGTACGTCGTCCTTAAGGTCCAGTCCCTTCCTGGCCGCCCCATCATGCGTCTTGGTATGTCTGCGCCTTCTGCTGGCTCGCTGATTGTCCCTGCTGCCGCTACTCTGCTCTACCATGAGCTGAAGTCGGTCAGGGGATCCTCAAGTTATCCAGGAACGAGCTGCTCGTTCGATCGCCGCCACTGCGCGGTTCCCGCTGGCATAGCGCTGAGGAGGAGTGAGCGTCCGCTTCGGCCACGTGCGAGGAGGAGGAGGAAGAGGAGGAGGAGGAGGAGGAAGAGGAGGAGGAGGAGGAGGAGGAAGAGACGGGAGGAGGAGGGGGTGAAGGAAGGGGAGGAGGAGGAGGAGGAGGAGGAGGAGGGGAGGAGGTGGGGAGGGACAGGGGGACGGGGACGGGAGGGGGATGAAGGCGGAGGATCTGGATTTGCCGTGTATTCAGAGTTGGTAATTCTAGCTTCTTCGGGCGGGGGGCGCATTGCGAGCTCCAGCCTACAGAATGAGCTATAGCCTGGAAGGCGCCGAAAAGAAGTTTTAACGCCTACACTCGGTATCGCGCACTGCCCCCGACCACATCCTGCCCCCCCTCCGCTCGAATCAGGGACCAGAAAAGGGCGATGGTCCGGCAAATGCAGAACGAGCGTTAGATCAAGTCAGATTGGACTCGATTGGGTTTTTTTGTTGTACCATCGTTGTCGAGAAAGTCGCGAAGCGGTACTGGCAGTGGACATGGTGGATGGGGAAGGATCAATATTGGGTTCCCGTGTGAATTTCTCTGGGCGAGGCCTTCGGAACCGGTGCCGAAGGTAATGAGTCTTGCAAGACCAGCGGAAGCGACGTCCGCTGAGTCAGAGGACGTCCAGGGCCTAGAACAGTTGAATTGCACCTATCGAAGAGGAAAAACGCCATAAACACAAACTTTCGGCGCTCCGCGCGGGTTTCTTGGATCTGCGCTGGACCCCCCTCCCTGGCGCGCGGATCGCGCCAGAGGCGGCGCCGGAGGCGCCGCCAGGGGGGCCCAGCGCAGATCCAAGAAATCCGCGCGGAGCGCTGAAAATTTATGGTTACGTAGTTCTTTCTTCTTCTAACCTAGAGCATACAGCCTGCAAGCGACGCATGACTGTGCGGACGCGATGGAAGGGTGCAGACTAGGCGGTGCCAGAGTTTGCCCCGCAACCCGTGAGCAGTCATATCAGAGTAGATTATCGGGTCAGCCTGGATTGATGGTAATTATGCGTTTAAGTAGCGGTGGTTTAAAATGTTTCCTGACTTCTCGCAGCGAGGACGGCTGTCATTCCTCTTGTCCCTCTTAGCCTCTGTCTCCTTCACGCTGTGTCTCTTCCATATCCTGCGTCTGCTCCCCAGTTGATCCTCCTCCTCGTCATCCTCTCAATCACCAATATCATCATCATCAGCAGCAGCAGCATCATCATCATCACCATCACCATTACCATCACCATCACCATTACTACTAGTCATCATCGTCATCATCATCATCAGCATCATCATCAGCATCATCCCTCTCTTCCCCCGGGCACTGACCGTATATTAGGCGAACCAGTTCTGCGACAAGCGCACGAAGCTCCTTTCGACCAACGCCTCGAAGGCATGCGGCGGCGGAGATTGTGCGACGGCGACGACGACAAGCGACAGCATTGGGGATGACGACGGCCACGACGACGACGCCGATGGCGAACGCGTGGTCTCCAAGAAGGTGTCGGAGCAGACCGCCAATCGGGCAGAATCGCAGCCCGCCGACCACCCTGGACGCGGACGGGGACCCTCGCCCTCTTCGTCCTCCTCCTCCTCCTCCTCCTCCTCCTCCTCCTCCTCCTCCTCCTCCTCCTCTCCTCCTCTCTCATCATCATCATCATCATCATCATCATCATCATCATCATCATCATCATCATCATCCTCGCCCTCCTCCTTCTCCGCCTCGCCCTACTTCTCCTCGCCACCCTTCTCCTCGCCATCAATGTCCTCGTCCTCATCGTCCTCCTCCTTCTCGTGAAAATTGTCCTCGTCGCAGCACCAAACGTGACGATAGGGCAGTCCAGGAGTGTTGCTTGAGATCGTGGCACGTTGTTTTATCATAAAGCTTGAATTATCCCAGTGCGACCCTACCTAGGAGTTGGAACCCCTAGGAAAGCAACATTAGTAGTAACAGTGACGCTAAGCCAAAGCTAAGCTAAAGCTAAGCTAAAGCTATGCTAAAGCTAAGCCACAGCTAAGCTAAAGTTAAGCTAAAGCTAAACTAAAGCTAAGCTAAAGCTAAGCTAAAGCTGAGCAACAGCTAAGCTAAAGCTAAGCTACAGCTAAGCTAAAGCTCAGCTAAAGCTAAGCTAAAGCTAAGTTAAAGCTAAGCTAAAGCTGAGCTAAAGCTAAGCTACAGCTAAGCTAAAGCTAAGCTAAAGCTAAGCTAAACGCTAAGCGAAACGCTAAGCGAAAAGCTAAGCGAAACGCTAAGCTAAAGTTAAGCTACAGCTAAGCTAAAGCTAAGCTAAAGCTAAGCTAAAGCTAAAGCTAAAGCTCCCAGGGGACTGGGGGGAACCGCTCCCAGGGGACTGGGGGAACCGCCCGGGGCGTGTTCCTCTGCCCGGCCCCTTTAAGCTAAGAAAGTAAGAATCCTTCTAGACAGAGCCTAGGGAGGGAAAAATCTAGACGTACACGCGGATGGAGGTCGGGCACATTGAAAGATTTGTTTATCGTTTGGTCCGTTTGAGCAATACATCCCCTGAAGAATTGCATTTCTCAACAGCCACACCGATTGAGGGCTGGTCGTCTTTCTCAAATTCGGGTTCTGGCATGAGACTTCCTGAGATTTGGGACGTCAGCGAATGGACCACAAGCAGCTGGTTCGTGGAATTTCTGCCAGGGCTGCGTGGCACCAGGGTGTGGCCTATGGGATTGGATGCTGAAGTGTAGGCGTAGGATTGGCAGTCAAGCTAGCCAGCTCGAACGAGCCAGTGGGCCCTGCTCACCCTCCGCCCCGTGACCTAAGAACCGCTGCTGGGACAGCTCGAAGTCAGGACTTGCGCGCGTGCCGCAAGCACATACTCCAGATTTCGTAATAAAAGGGAGGGGGTCTGGACCCTCCAAGACGAGCCATTTCAGACCCCCCCCCTTGGGAGAACCCTACAAAACATCGTCCCCAGACCCCCCCAGGCCCTCCAAGATAGCCTGGAAGAGACCCCCCCCCGAAATGAGACCCCCTCCCTTTTATTACGAAATCTGGAGTACGGTGGGGTGCCCGATTGGTTGCAGACCTTGGAGGAGTCCTCCCCTGATGAGGGCGGCGGTGAGATCCATGGCCGATCCACCATTGGAGATCCACCAGCTTCCAGACCCCGGACTCCTCATCGAAGGGGTTCCTTGTCCACTTCCCCTGACCGTACACAAGGCGCTCGCGCGCGGCACCCGCTCTCGACGACCGGGCGAGGGGGCGGAGCGGGCGCCGCGCCCCGGCAGCGGCGCCCCTGTCCAACGCCTTCGGGACGGCGCTGCTGGCCAGGAGGGCATGCTGGCCGTTCGCGCACGGCCCCGCTGGTCGCGGCCGCGCGGCGAGCAAGCAAATAGATAGTCAGGCGCCGCGCCCACGTGGGAGCGCTGCTTTCGGGCGAGCTCTGCGCGGCGGGCGCGCCGGGCCGGAGTGGCGTCGCGCTCGCTGGTGCGCGACGGTCCGTGGCCGACGAGCTGGCGAGAGAGACGTGCACGCCGTGCCCTGGCGGGATCCACAACTCTCAGAAGCAATGCGAGAGTGACATTTAGCCATTTCGCGCGCGATGTGTGCTGCGTTCCACTACCGCCACGCATTCTTGAACGCCGACGGCGGAACGTCCACGCTGAAGGGAATGACGTCACCGCGGCATTGTCTTCTCATGCCTGGGGGCAGAGGCCCCAGATGTGGCCCCCCGGCCGCCGGCTTCGCTGCAGACATTTCGCCAGGAATCCGGACAGAGTCCGGCTAGCCCATCCGAACGAGCAAGCGGGCCCCGCCCAGTCCCACCGCCCTCCCGTGGCCAGAGGGGCCACTGCCGACACGGCGGGTTGTGGGGATCGGCGCGTGCTCCCGCGGATAGCGAGCGGGAGGCGCTCGCGCGCGGGCGGACCCCCGCGTCCGACGGCACGGCGGGGGCTCACCTCTGGGCCGCGTACACCTTGGGCGATGCTTAAGAAAACTTAAGTTTTCGGCCAGAGTCTCGATTATTCTTCATGTTTCAATGGAAATCCTAAGATTTGAATAGACATTCTGGGTTTTATTTCAAATTCTGAGACTATGAATTTCTTAACCCATGATTTCTTAAGCATTTCGCAGGGTGTACGAGCGGAGGCCCAGAGCTCACACAAGGTCCCCGCGCGGCGCTGACTCCGCGGCACCATCAAGCTTGTCTTCGCGCGCGGACGGGACCCTACAGCGCCCGACGGAGCCGGGTCTGGATTGGCCGGGGTCGGTAGATCCCCGAGAAAGCATGCGCCCCAAAAGGCACTCGGCGGCCAGCCCGGGGGGGAAGCGAGAAGGGGCGTGCCTTCTCAGAAGGCTCGGAGGTCCCCCGGCCTTCTGAGAAGTGGTCTGAGCCCTCCCCATAGACATTCGAGAATTTTTTCAGAAGACGCGAGGGCTTCTGAGAAGTCCCGCCGCGTTCTGAGAAGGCCGCCTTCTTCTCACTCCCTCCCTCACTCGCCGCGGAGATATGGCAGCTGGGAGGGTTCAGGGTTTCTGGAACCTATTCTACGACGTCAGTTGGCCTGTTTCTGTTCTGCCGTACGTTCGCTCTCGGCCTGCTCCACCACGTGCGTCTGTGTAGGGGCTTGTCCTGGCGGCGTTCGCTTGCACTCGGTTTGTCAAGGCTCGTCCCTTGCTTGCCTTCCGCTTGCCTCAGTTTGCTCGTTGATTTCCTTTCGCATGGTTTGGCTTGCCCATGCTCAGCGAAGCCTGGGCTAGCTGAGACAGGAACTGGCAGGGATTGCGGGAAGGCCGAGTCGTGAGTTTATCAGCACCCATCCCGAGACGATGTTTTCTGCCTTCGTCCCATGAAAGCGTCAGAATGCAGGGGGGCACAATGAGAACAATGGTCAGGAGAGGAGCATGTCTTGAAGTGGGTAGCTTCTACTGCCATGCATTTTGGCAAAGTGCTGTGGCGCGAAGTTACTTTTAGCGGCACGCAGACGAGAGTCACTCCAGGTAGAGAAGGCGATCAAGGAGAAGAGGAAGCAGCTCGAGACCATCACAATGACCATGCAGCAGAAGTACCAGCGGATCCAGATGGACGGCCTCCGCCTTGATCTTCTTTCCTACATGTTTGTTGGCGCGTCGCGTATCCGCACCAACCCATCCAGAAGCGATACTTGCGCGAGCTGCCCAGGCCAGGGAAGCGTAAGAGCATGCAGTGGAACAAAGAGGCGGGGGGAAGTCGTAGAGTCGAGATTCGGCAGAACACTTTCTGCTCCGCAGCGCGGCAGAGTCCGTCGGCACGCGCGTTCGGCCAGCCGGGAGAGGGAGGAGGAGGAGGAGGAGGAGGAGGAGGAGGAGGAGGAGGAGGGAGGAGGAGGAGGAGGGAGGAGGAGGAGGAGGATGAGGAGGGAGAGGAGGAGAAGGAGGAGGAGGAGGAGGATATACACGAGGAGGAGAGGGGCGGCCGCGGGAGAGGGAAAACGGGGGGCGAGCGCACTCACGCGGGCGCAGCGGGGCGCGGGGGGTGGCCGAGCTGGGCAGCGCGGGACGGACGGCAACATCCGGAGGGAGGGAAAGGAGGAGGAGGAGGAGGGAGGAGGAGGAGGAGGATAACGAGGAGGAGGAGGAGAAGGAGGAGGAGGAGGAGGAGGAGGATATACCAGGAGGAGGAGGAGGAGGAGGAGGAGGAGGAGGAGGAGGAGGAGGAGGAGGAACGGTGGCTGCAGTGCAGGGTCGAAGACTGCGAAAACTGGGAAGGGCGGAGGCCGGAGCAGCAGCGACAGCGGCGGGCCCCAGGAATCTGCGGGCAGGCCAGGTGGTTCGGCTGCCCGGCGGGCGGCGCAGGCAGGCTGCAGGGGCTGTCAGGGGGCGCGTGGCCCGCCCGGGCGGGCGACGCAGCGATGGCGAAGGCGGGAGCGCGGCCGCGGCGCGAGCTGGGGCAGGGCGCCCGGAGGGAGGGGGCGGGAGAGGAGGCCGGGCGTATAGCCAGGACGGCCGGTGGGGAGCCGCGAGATCCGGGCGGCAGCGCGGGAGCCACGCGCAGAGGCCGCGGGCGGGCAGGGCGGGGGGCGGGGGGCAAAGAGACCGCAGAGCCAGGCCCAGGCCGGTGCACGCATCATAGCGCCGTGGGGAGGGGGGGAGGCGGCGCCCGGCCGGAGAGGGGCAGGGCAGATGGCTCCCGGCGCCGAGCCGCTGGGAGGCAAGAATGGGAGGGCAGCGTCGCAGCGACGGCCCCCAAGTTGGAGCGGGGCCCAGCGCCACCCAGCACGCACACCGGGCCAGCAGGCGCAGGGGCGAGGTTGACGGGCCGCGCCGGCCCGTGTGGCGGCGTAGGCGCCACACGGAGCCTGGGAGAGGCGGGATTCCAGGCAGAGTGCGAGGGAGGCGAGTGCGCCACCAGGGATGGGTGGTGCGCCCACGGCGGGACGAGAGGCGCACCACCGGGGATGGATGGCGCGCCCCACCCAGAGAGTGACCAGGGGCACCCTAGCCCCTAGCCAGTGCACAAGCAGGTTGAACGAAAAGCTGGGGCGAGCGAGCCGCAGCAGAAGGGAGGCGCACCACCTGCGGTGGATGGCGCGCCCGAGGCGGGGAAGGGCGCGCTACCCGGGTGGAATGGCGCGCCCACGGGAAAAAGCACCTAAGCGGTGCACAAGCAGGTGGATGGTGGCCTGAGGAAGGCGTTTAGCGGAAGAGAGGGGCGCCACCTGGGATGGATGGCGCGCCCGAGAGGCGGGGAGGGGCGCACCACTTGGGGTGGATGGCGCGCCTGGCGGGAAGCACCTGAGCGGTGCACAGGCAGGTGGACTGATGTTGCGAGGCGCCTCCTGGGATGGAAGGCGCCGCGCCGTAGTCGCAGCCCTAGAAAGGCCCGTTGCCGTACCGTGCCAGGTCCAGGGATTGCGCTTGCTCGCGCTTCGCGGGCAGGCCACGCGCCCAGCTAGATCCCTCGCATCCGGGACTGGTCTCCGGCGGACCACGAGGCCTCGCTGGGACGCTTGTCTCTTTGCCCTTTCCCGCTGGCTGCTTGGGTCTGGCGGTCCTGCTGCTGCTGCCAGACATCGCCCCAGTCGACCTGCAGATTGCGATAGCGGCAGAAGGCGCGAATGTCGTATTGAGCTTCGGCCAGGTCCTCCGGGAACGCGCGGCAGAAGTCGTCGAGGCCTTGGGGGTTGTACCGCCCCTTGCCACGGCCATTTCCATCCCTCTGGTCACAGGCGCTGTGCCAGCCTTCCACGAAGAGTGCGCCGCAGGCGCCTTTGAGGCGGTTGATGGTTTCTGGCCAGGTCTCGTCCCTGTTGTCTCTCGCCTTCTACTGCGGCGTCCACTGGATGTCGCGCCCGGTCATTTTGTACAGACCGTCGTGCGGGGCGTTCCACTCCCTCCGCTGAGAGGCGTTCCCACGCGTGCTGCGAGGCTCCCAACCGCGTCCTCTGCGCCATTGGCTGTCCCTGTCCCAGCGGCCCCACTGTGTGTTGCCTGCACCGCTGCTGGACCATCTGCCGGACCATTCCGCCTCCGCGCGGGTCTTGTGCCCGGGCCTCCAATCCGTCTCTGCGTCCGGGGGCGCCGCGTCCGCCCGGCCGCTGATCTCGCTGGGCCGTCGCTCCACACAGCTGGCACCAGGTGGCTCGGCGGAGCCAACACCTCCAAGGGGCCGCCCTCCCATGTAATTCAGGAGGGGAAGATTCCCCAGAAAATATGCGAAAATATGGGAAGTGGGGGGGAGGACAGAAACCCAGAAAATATGGGAAAATATTGGGAATATTTTTATTTGTGTGTATTTATTTGTGTGTCCTGGGGCCCCTTCAGTAATCCAGGCAAGGTGCGCGGTGCTCGCGCCATCCCGAGCCGATGCGAACGCACAGGCGGAACCCAATTTGCGCCTCCTCGACCAGCCCCTCTGCCGATCCCCTGGGGGGCGGTCTGGCCGGAGCCGCCTCCCCGCCTCGTCGGCCTTCGTATACCATCGGGGGTGGACAGAACCCCCAACAGTGACACGTCGATTAGTGGATTGTCCGTTTTCGGTTCTCGAGAGGGCGCCGTGGCCGTTATTTTCCAGGCTTGCGCCCGCCAGGTTTGGGCCTCAGGTCGTTTTCACTAAACCACGTTTTACTAAAGGGGGGTCTGTCCATCCCCGATACCAGCAGGCCGCCCGGACAGTTTCGTCGTCCCCGGCCATGAGGTGGTCGCCCACCCAGACCTTGGGCGCAAGACATCCGTGCGGCTGAAAGACGGCCGGCCTGATCCTAGGGACGTACCCTTGACGCAGGATGCGATCGGGGCTGTCTTCATCGTCCGAGCTCGGGTCGCTTCCTGGGGTATGCGCACCAGGTGTGGAGGGGGACAGTGTGCCAACTCTGTCCGCGTCACTGGGGTTCCAGTCTGGGGTGCCGATGCCGCTGCGTGTGACTGCTACTCCTTGGGAATGTGGGCTGGGGGCGGCGGCTTCCTCAGCCCGCCCAGGTACCGCTGCATCGTGATCACCGTCCTCGCAGGGCAGATACTCTGTGAGGCGGACCGTTCAGCTGCGTTTGGGCGGCTCCTCTGGTGGGCCAGGTGCCGTCGCGTTAGGTGCAGGTAGACTGTTGCCACTGCCTGCGCTGGCGCTCTGGGTACTCCAGATTTCGTAATAAAAGGGAGGGGGTCTGGACCCTCCAGGACAAGCCATTTCAGACCTCCCCCGTGGGAGAACCCTCCAAAACATCGTCCCCAGACCCCCCAGGCCCTCCAAGATAGCCTGGAAGAGACCCCCCCTCGAAATGAGACCCCCCTCCCTTTATTACGAAATCTGGAGTACCCAGCGGGGGCCCGGGGGCCACCACTCGGGTCTTCGTTGGGCCCAACGCCTGCGCATTAGGTCTGCGGTACTGCGCGAGCTTGACAGAATCCGCACTGAGTGTGCCCTGGCTGGCCAGGAAGGACGCCAGGGTGTCCGCGTCGTCCGGGTGAGCGTCGGCACCTCGCAGGGCCCCACGGGTCCCCAGGAACGTGTCCCACGCAGGCCTCAGGTTGTCGTCCCTATATTTTCTCATGTTTTCTGGGTTTTTGTCTTCCCCCCCACTTCCCATATTTTCCCATATTTCCTGGGGAATCGAGGATAAATTGAGCCTTGATCCTGCCCTTCCCTGTGATTGCCCGGGCAAAGATGTGGGCCAGGGCCGCTCGCCTGCCATGCCAGGGGCAACCTTTGGGGACTCCACGGTCCGGCATGGCAGTTTTCCTTTCCATGGATCGTTGCCAGGAAGACGCAGCATTCGTCGCGACTCCAGCTCCTTGGCTTCAGCCGTCCGTGCATTGCTGCACTGGGGGTCTGCGGAGCGCCGTCCTTGGACAGAGTCCTGCCATGCTTCCTCGATCTGGTGGTGCAACCGTCTGGCATGATCTACCATTACAGTAGATGCGCGATTTCCCCGTCGTGACGGCCGTGCCGCGTATCGGGTTTGACCTTCTCGGCTGGCGCTGGCGAGCGTATCTCGCGGTGGGAGAGCTACGGGCACTGCGGGGGAAGTCGTAAAATCGAAATCTGGCAGAACACATACCCGCCCAATTTCTGGCGAAGCAACCATGGGAGGAGGAGGAGGAGGAGGAGGAGGAGGAGGAGGAGGAGGAGGAGGAGCAGGCCCAGGAGGGGGAAAGAGCAGGAGGAAGGGGAGGAGGAGGAGGAGGAGGAGGAGGAGGAGGAGGAGGAGGAGGATTAGGAGGAGGAGGAGGACGAGAAGGATGAGGTTGAGGAGGAGGAGGAGGAGGAGGAGGAGGAGGATGGTGGAGGAAGAAGGCGAGGATAACGACGACGACGACGACGACGACGACGACGACGACGACGACGACGACGACGACGACGACGACGGTGACAGGAGTCCACCATGAAGGCCTGCACGGATCTTTCGCTCTGTGAGTCTTTTGAAGGCCTCTTGGCGCCATCTTGGGGGGTCCTTGGAAGCGTTCGGGCCTCTCTCGGGGCCTTCTTGGGGGCTTGTTGCGCCAAGACTGGAGGACATCGATCGAAGAAGGGGGACCGCCAATCAGCCTCGCCCCGTCCAGGCCCAAAAATCGCATCTTGGAAACGTCTTGGGATGCTCTGGGGCGCTGCTAGTAGGGAGCCCGCAAAGGACGTACGCGCCCAACCATGTACGTGAACACGGCCCCTCGATCCGCGAGACCGTCCGCGTGATACGAACATTCGCGCAATGCATATTCTCGAAACCAACGTGGATTCGGGTACGTGTACGTCCATCTGTCGCTCCTGAGCTAGGGCCGTCCTGGAGTATGTCGGTTCTCCTTGTCGGGCTCTCTTAGGCGATCTTCGAGCCGACTGAGGCTTAGAAATCAAAGGGGAAGCGATAAGGCGCAACGCAAATATTCGAAACATGCGCCTGGCCTCTCGGGTTTATCCTCGGGAGGCTCCGTGGGCTCTTGGAGCCGTCTTGGGGCAGTCTCACAGCGTCTTGGAGGCAGGTTGGAGGCGATGATCAGCCAACTTCTACCATGTTGCGCCATCTTGGAGGCCATATTGGACCAAAAGGCGTTCAGGGATGCGCTCGGGAGGAGAGGGCCCCCAACTGCTGCCCTCTGCTGCCCTTGGCTCAGGGTGTGCACACCCTATACGTCGACGCTTTGACGTAGGCGTCTGACTTGAAAGGATAAGGGTTGGCATTCTTCTACTCATCCTTACATCTCGTCCAAGATTCATTACTCTGAGATTGCCCCCGATGTATCATGCGGCACCCACGTTACCACGTTGCTTTCGACTTGGCAGCGGAACTGGCCACACTCTCGCGCGGTCGGCTCCCCCATATTCGAACTATGTTTCTTTCTCTCTGGCACGATCCACGGGACCGCTGACACTCCCCACTATGAGCCCACCCTCCATCTGCGACTCCGTGGAACATCTCGCTCTATCGAGATGAGCTTGGAAACACGCTAGAGCCGACACGAGAGATTGCCCCTTGGCTGTCCAGGGAGGCCCCCACGGCCACCACAGCACCCCTCACGAGGCCCAGGAGGCGCCCCGGGCGCACAACTGGAGCGAAACGCTGGGGACACCTTGGGCCAGGGGCACCTTTCTCTCAGATCCGACGCTGCCCAAAAAAAATCGGCGGCGAGCGAGGCCAGAAATGAGAAGGAGAAGGCCTTCTCAGAAGGCGGCGGGACTTCTCAGAAGTCCCAGAAGTCCCCACGCCTTCTGAGAAGTTTTTTACTATTCGGGGAAGGCCTAGAAAACTTCTCAGAAGGCCGGAGGGACTTCCGAACCTTCTGAGAAGGCCTTCTCCTTCTCGCTTCCCCTCCTGGCTCGCCGCCGGGAAACTTCTCTTTCTGTACCACTTCTCGAGACGCGTCGACCTGTGAGTGCCCCAAGCCTCGAGACAGGGCAAAGCCCCCCGGCGCAGAAAAACGCAGCGCCAGGAACGGAGGGTCAGCAACCCCCGACCTTCTTCCCGTCGCCGCACCTCTTCCCCTCGCCCCCACTGGCCCGCGGCCGCCCACTCCAGCGACGCCCGCCCTCCCCCGCGCCAGGAGCAGGAGGCCATGAAGGAGCGGCAGGGCTGAGGACGCCCCAGCGTGCCCGCTGGGGCCACAGCTTTCAGCTGCTCGCCCTCTCGAGCGCCCCCCCCCCGCCGACCATCGGCGACTGCTCGGGCGTGCGAGGCCTGAGGAGCTTCGGGGTCTCTTCGGGCGGCGGCATCGGTCCTCGGCGGTTTCTGTTCTGGCCTCCGGGTGCTCCTTCCGGCAGCCGCCCTCCTCCTCCTCCTCCTCCTTCCCCCCCTCCTCCTCTTTCTCCTCCTCCTCCTCCTCCTCCTCCTCCTCCTCCTCCTCCTCCTCCTCCTCCTCCTCCTCCTGAATGGTCTGGCACGGCCGCCAGAGGCCCCGTGTCCCGCGGTCGGGGAGGAGGGCGGCCGCGGCGGCGGAGGTGGCAGCGGAGCCTCCCCAGACCTCGGGGCTGCCTGCTCGCTTCCCCGTGGGGTCTCCCCAGAAGTCTCGACCTCTTCCCCAGGGCTGCTTGTCCATCCCGAGCCACTCTTCGATGGCCCCGTGTGCCCGGCGAGGGCCCCCATGGAAACCAGAAGCGGCCAAGAATGATCCGTCGTGACGTTGTCGCGGCGCGAGCCTTTCTGGGAACCCTCTCCCTCGTCTCTGACTTGGCGCAGCGGCTCGACGGCGGCGGGCGCTCGAGATGCCTGGCCATCCCTTTCGCCGAGCGCACCGGGGGCGTCATATGTGCTGGAGCAAAAATGCGGCGCGCAGGGGTTGGGCGGCCACGTCCACGCGCCGCGGCGGAGAAAGTAGCGCTGGGTGTTTTCGCCCCGTCACAAATCTCCGACTGCTGTGATTTAATCAACTGGCGTTTTTCCTCGATTGGGGCCTCTGGGGCCCTTCATCGCACGTCGGGACCGTCAAACATGGATCCAGGGCGAAAAACCAGCCCTGGGGAAAGGGTGGGGACCTCTGGGGCCGCGCATTGAAAAATCATGTCGGAGGATGTCTGGGAATGCGGGCCCCCAGGCCCTATCGGATCGATCCGACAGGTGGAGAAAGGATGAGGTCGAGCGCTCTGGCCGCGTTTCCCTAAGCAGCTTCTCTGGTAAGGGTCAAACCACACCGTTTGCCAACTCGAACGTGTATCCTATCGCTCTGCCCGATGCCTGTGGCCATTTGGGCCCAGGCGTGCGGCTGATTTTGAACAACGATTGGGCGCACCGTGCGCCCTCGACGCCGCGCGGCGGCGGGTCAGCAAGGCACTGCACACTGCATGAGCAGGATATCCTCGGACCGCGCTTCGCGCTGCAGGCGGATGAAGCCGGGTTCGAGGAAACCCTCGTGCAAGTGGCAAAGCCGCGGACCTCAGCGTTGAGGAAGCGCGGCGGCCGCTTAGGGAGCTCGTGAACCAGGCAGTGGCAGAAGCGTCTGAGGGCGCTCCACGGCTGCCCGGACCGAGCCATGCTTCAGGACGCCGCAGCGTAGCTCAGGTTGGCGGATAGCCGTGACGTGTCCGAGGCCCCGTCGCCGCCGGGGGGCCGTGCGATGACGAGGACCCGCTTCGTTCGGAGGTGCCGCGAGGCCGCTGGGGAGAGCCACCGCGGACTGGGGAAGGGCAGGAGCGGGATCGGAGGAGGCCCCGACTGATCGCGCTGCTCGAGAAATGGATGCGCCTTCCGTCGAACGGCGCGGTCTTGCATGGACCAGGGACGGACGAAGGACGGCATCATGGGCCGCACGCGCGTCATCACGGTGAGGCAGCACGTGTGGGCCATGGAGACGATGCGCATGTGGCTCTTGCGCGCGCACGGGGCCCCGTGGCCCGCGACAATGCTGCACTCCATCGATTAAGTGCATGCCAGGGCGGCGGAGCCGCGTAGGGCACCGGTGCCCAACCAGACGATGCGCGCCACGGTGTGAACGGAGCGGGTGCCAGGTGTCGTCGCGAACGTTGGGATAAGCTTCGGCGTGGGCAAGGGGCCGACGACGAAGGCGGCGCGATTTCCTAGTGCGTTCATGGGGGCTTTGGAGCGGCTGGTCATGCAAGAATACCTTGCGCCGTACTTCCGCGGGGAAGCGTGGTTCCGCGGTGCTGCGCTACTACGACCACAGCTGGTTCCCGCCGCAACGCCTCGCCTTCGCGACGGGGGGCTGACGGACACGCTGGGACGCACGAAGACTAACGGAGCATGGCGTAAGATGCCAGAGCTGCCGATCGTGGTATCACGCGAGTGATACTTGCTGGACCCAGCATGGATTCAGACGGGCTCCAATCTGTGGAAGGAAATCGCGGACTTTTACACCCGCCGAGATGCGACGACGCGGGGCAGGAGGTGCCCCGAAGGATGCTGAAGGCGGCGGCATGCACCGGCGACGACGTCGAGCTCCTCATCTCCGAGGAGGTCGCGAGCTTCTTGACAGAGCATTCGGGGCGGGAGACGATCCACTTCACCATGGCGGCGATGGGGTCCCCGACGAGCGAGCGCGACTACATGGGCGGGTGGTCGTTGGAGGGCGTGGACACTTACGCGAGGACGCATCGCGCGATCGTGTCCAAGCTCCAGCAGCAATTCGCAAAGGTGCTGCGTTTTGGGAAGACCTGCGTGACGCTGGACGAGTCAGCGGCCTTCCTCGACCTGGCGAAGTGGCTGGTGCTAGGGAAGAACTTCTCGGTACAAAAGGCGGCGAGCGTGGCAGCTGAGACCTACGCAGCCTTTAGGGTCTGCGCTATCGGGCTAGCGACGGCGCCCCAAGACAACGAGGACTGGCCGCACGGGACGCCGACCCCAGAGGACGCCATTGAAGATGAAGAAGCAAAGGATGTCGCGCCACCAGCAGGGACGGCAACGCAATCGAGCATGTCCCCAACCCTCCTTGGTTGGGTATTCGTTTTGAATAGAGCAGTGTGGTCTCCACTCCCTTCTTCCCGTCCCGCCTCTCTCTCTTGCCTCCTCCTGTCTTGCCTGCGGGGGGGCTGCGATATGTGAAACTGTCGCCACTTTCGAGGCCTGCTGGGGGCCCAGCACAGTGACGCCACGCGCGGACCCAAATTAGACCTCGCCATCCCTAGGGGGCTGCGATCTGTGAAACTGTCGCCACTTTCGAGGCCTGCTGGGGGGCCCAGCACAGTGACGCCACAGGCAGACTCAAATTAGACCTCGCCATCCCTGGGGGGCTGCGATCTGTGAAACCGTCGCCACTTTCGAAGCCTGCTCGTGGGCCCAGCACACTGACGCCACAAACAAATTCAAATTAGACCTCGCCATCCTTGGGGGGCTGCGATCTGTGAAACTGTCGCCACTTTGGAGGCCTGCTGGTGGGCCCAGCACAGTGCGATCTGTGAAACTGTCGCCGTTTTCGAGGCCTGCTGGGGGGCCCAGCACAGTGACGCCACGCGCGGATCCAAATTCGACTTCGCCATCCCTGGGGGGCTGCGATCTGCGAAACTGTCGCCACTTTCGAGGCCTGCTGGGGGGCCCAGCACAGTGACGCCACGGGCAGACTCAAATTAGACCTCGCCATCCCTGGGGGGCTGCGATCTGTGAAACTGTCAGCACTTTCGAGGCCTGCTGGGGGGGCCAGCACAGTGACGCCACGCGCTGACCCAAATTAGACCTCGCCATCCCTGGGGGGCTGCGATCTATGAAACTTTCGCCACTTTCGAGGCCTGCTGGGGGGCCCAGCACAGTGACGCCACGCGCGGACCCAAATTAGACCTCGCCGTCCCTGGGGAGCTGCGATCTGTGAAACTGTCGCCACTTTCGAGGCCTGCTGGGGGGGCCCAGCACAGTGACGCCACGCGCGGGCCCAAATTAGACCTCGCCATCCCTGGGGGGCTGCGATCTGTGAAACCGTCGCCATTTTCGAGGCCTGTTGGGGGGCCCAGCACAGTGACGCCACGCGTGGACCCAAATTAGACCTCGCCATCCTTGGGGGGCTGCGATCTGTGAAACTGTCGCCATTTTTGAGGCCTGCTGGGGGGCCCAGCACAGTGACGCCAGGCGCGGACCTGAGCGGGACCTCGCCATCCCTGGGGGGCTGCGATCTGCGAAACAGTCGCCACGTTCGAGGCCTGCTGGTGGGTCCAGCACAGTGACGCCACACGCAGATCCAAATTAGACCTCGCCATCCCTGGGGGGGCTGCGATTTGCGAAAGTGTCGCCACTTTCGAGGCCTGCTGGGGGGCCCAGCACAGTGACGCCACGCGCGGATCCAAATTCGACTTCGCCATCCCTGGGGGGCTGCGATCTGCGAAACTGTCGCCACTTTCGAGGCTTGCTGGGGGGGAACGCCCAGCACAGCGACGCCACGCGCGGACCCAAACTCGACCTCGCCATCCCTGGGGGCTGCGATCTGCGAAACGGTCGCCACTTTCGAGGCCTGCTGGGGGGCCCAGCACAGTGACGCCACGCGCGGGGCCAAATTAGACCTCGCCACCCCTGGGGGGCTGCGATCTGCGAAACTGTCGCCATTTTCGATGGGGCCTCGCCATCCCTGGGGGTGCTGCGATCTGCGAAACGGTCGCCATTTTCGATGGGTGCTGGTGGGCCTTGCGGGGCGAAGCACCGCGCGGACCTGAGCGGGACCTCGCCGTGCCTGGGGGGTGCGATCTGCGAATCTGTCGCCACGTTCGAGGGCCGCTGGTGGGTCGGACCCACCGTGAGCCCTGCGGTGTGAGGCACCGCGCGGACCTGCCGCCCGCGGGGGGGCTGCGATCTGCGAAGCTGTCGCCATTTTCGAGGGTTGTTGGTGGGTCCTGCGGGGTGAGGCACCGCGCGGGCCTGAGCAGGACCTCGCCGTCCCTGGGGGGCTGCGGTCTGCGAAAACGTCGCCACTTTCGAGGGTTGTTGGTGTTTCCTGCGGGGTGAGGCACCGCGCGGGCCTGAGCAGGACCTCGCCGTCCCTGGGGGGCTGCGATCTGCGAAACCGTCGCCATTTTCGAGGGTTGCTGGTGGGCCCTGCGGAGTGATGCACCGCGCGGACCTGAGCGGGACCTCGCCGTCCTTGGAGGGTTGCGATCTGCGAAACCGTCGCCGCATACGCGACATGTCGCCATTTTCGAGGGCTGCTGGTGGTTCCTGCGGAATGAGGCACCGCGCGGGCCTGAGCGGGACCTCGCCGTCCTTGGGGGGCTGCGATCTGCGAAATTGTCGCCATTTTCGAGGGTTGCTGGTGGGTCCTGCAGAGTGAGGCACCGCGCGGATCTGAGCGGGACCTCGCCGTCATTGGGGGGTGCGATCTGCGAAATTGTCGCCATTGTCGAGGGCTGCTGGTGGGTCCAGCGGGGCGAGGCACCAGGCAGATCTGAGCGGGACATTGTAATCCTTGGGGGGCTGCGAGCCTCACGAGTGCCGCTTGCAGGAGTATATGCGCCCATGTCACGTCATCACCTCCGTATAACGTCTCCCAAGCTACTCATGCCCCGTGTTGCGCAGGGGTTGGGTACGTCGCCAGGGTAAGTACAAAGGATCGTTTGTTGATGTACTGCCCCCAATGCCCCGTGTGCGCGGATCGGGACCAGAATCAGTGGCTTTGGGTCTCTCCCGTATGTTTTCCCTTGTGCTCTCCTGAAAAGTATCCCGTGTGATCTCCGCATTCTTTGCCGCATGGTTTCACGTACATTCTCGCGAATGATGTCCCGCATGCCCTTCCGTATGGTATCCCGCATGCGTTCCCGTGTGGTTACCTTTGTTATGTTTCCGCCTGTTCTCGCGTATGTGATCCCATGTTTTCTTCCGTATGGGTTATCGCATGTGTTCCAGTATATTGCAATGTATGGTTTCCCGTATGGTTTCCCGCGTTTGTTCCCGTATGTTATCACATGCGTTATCCCGCATGTCTTCCCGTATGTTACCCTGCATTATGTCCAGTTGATTCTCTCGTATGGCCCCTCGCATGCACAGTGCAGCCTTTTTTTGTTCTCGCGTTGGTTAAAATGTTTGGTTTGGTGTGGTCTGTCGCCTGGGTGGAAGTCGTTCACGACGCATGTGATTTCCACGACGTCGGATGCCAGGGAGCCGAGGGAGAGGGCCAGACATGTGGCATCCTACATGTTCCCTACCTAGGCTCTGCCTAGAAGGGTTCTTACCCTGTAAGCTTAAGGGGCCTGGCAGTGGTCCCCGCCCCAGGCGGTTCCCCCAGGATCCGCCCCGCGGTTCCCCCAGTTACGTCCCCTTAGCTTAGCGTTGCTTATCTCATCTTAGCTTAGCTTATTTCATCTTATCTCAGCTTAACTTCATATTAGCTCAGGTTTATAACAGCTTAGCGTACCTTCATCTTAGCTTCGCTGAGCTTTAGCAGAGCACAGCATAGCATAGCATAGCGTAGCATAGCATAGCGCAGCACAGCATATCATAGCATAGCCCAGCATAGCATAGCACAGCGCAGCATAGCATAGCATAGCATAGCATAGCATAGCATAGCATAGCATAGCGCAGCACAGCACAGCACAGCACAGCATAGCACAGCGCAGCATAGCATAGCATAGCATAGCATAGCAGAGCATAGCATGGCATAGCAGCAAAGCAAAGGCAAAGCAACAGCAGCGACATCAAAGCGAAGCACAAGCAACGCAAAGCAAAGCAAAGCAAAAGCAAAAGCAAAGCAAAGGCAAAGCAAAAGCAATGTGCAACAGGACGATCAAAGAGTTCACCCGGTGAGCGAATGCAAAAACATGCGTGTGTGTGTGTGCGAAGGCAAAGCAAAAGCAAAAACAAGCAAAAGCAAAGGCAACTACGACGATGAGGAGAAGGAGGAGGACGGCGTTTACCGTTACTACTAGTGCTGCTTTCCTAGGGGCTCCAACTCCTAGGTAGGGTCGCACTGGGGTAATTTGTCTTCTTTTTGCCACTCGCACTATTTCTACGACTGCCAAATCCCTACTTGGCTTCCACTGCCTCCCCCCCATCCTCCTCTCTTCTCTTTCTCCTCGGCTGGTCCTCCCTCCTTTTCACCGTCCCCCCTCCCAAGTCATCGGTGCCCAGGTGGGGCGACACGCCGCCAGCTGCCCGCACTGGGTCCGCCAGCGCGGTCGCTCGCCATGGCATATGTGTTCGGCCACCCGAAGCGAGTCCCGAAGGGCTCAACGCGCAACGTGCCCTGCGTGGCGGCGGAGACCGCTTTGCTGGTGGTGGACGTGCAGGAGTACTGCAGCCGCCCCGAAAGGGGGTGCCACGAGGGCACGAGGCGGGAAGACATGCCGTATTTCTTCGACCGCGTGCGGGACGTGATGATCCCCGGCATTGCGGCGCTTCTGGGCGCGGCGCGCTCGGCGGGGGTAGAGGTGGTCTACACCGTCATCGAGGCCCTCACCCTGGACGGCCGCGACGCATCACTGGACTACAAGCTGTCCGGGCCCCTGCTCGTGCCGAGGGGCCATCCTGACGCCAGGGTGCTCCCGGAGGTGGCGCCAGCGGCCGACGAGATCGTGTTGCCCAAGACCTCCTGCTCTGTTTTTTGCTCCACGAACATTGCCTACGTGCTGCGGAACTTGGGCTCGCGGTATTTGATCGTCTGCGGCCAGTTGACCAACCAGTGCGTGGAGTCCGCGGTGAGGGACGCCGCAGACCTCGGTTTCCTGGTCACAGTGCCAGAGGACGCGTGCGCCGCCAAGTCCCAGGGCGAGCACGAGTCGGGCCTCCGGAATATGCGCGGCTTCGCGCGGCTGGCCAAGTCTGAGGAGATAGTGTGCGAGATCTTAGCTCAGAGGCCACCGTTGCCCGCGCCCGCCGCGCGGTCCCCTCGCGTCTGCGTGCTGCAGCTAGGCCAGGACCCGTATCGAAGATGCCTATGGCGAATCACCGCAGCCCCTTGCCTTCTGGAAGCGCTTGTGTGGCCGAACGTTGGGGCCAGAGTTCGGCCCAGCTGTCGGACTATGTGCTCTTATAGCCGTTGTGGAAGTCCGTCGGGGAACACGTGTGGGAGAAAGAGGAAGATGAGGAGAGGGAGGAAAAGGAGGACGAGTAGGAGAAGGAGGACGATGAGCAGGCCTCTTGAGGGCATCCTGGGGGATTCCTGGGAGCCTCTTGGGGGCGTCTGGGGGGCCTCTTGGGGGTCTCCTGGATCTTCTTGGGGGCCCCTTGGGGGCCCTGGGGGTCTCGAAGAGACCTCTTGGCTTGTGGAGGCTGTCTTGTGGCCCTCTCTGGGCAGTGGTCCTTCCGTGGACGCTTTCAAGACTTCAAGGCCGTCTTGGAGGTCTATGAAACCGTCTTGAGGCCGTCTTGGCAGTTTCTTGGACCCTCTTGGGCCGTCTTGCGGGTTTCTTGGGGGTCGCTTGGCACGTCTTGTTGCGATCTCTGGGGCCTATGGAGCCGTCTTCGAGCGCCAGAAGCCCGAAGAGGCGAGAACGCTTAAAACAGAGAAACAAAAGCGAAAACCTAACAACAATAACAATTGCTCTTTTCCAGTCTCCTCATGGCCCTTTTCCTAAATCGCCCTGGCGGAGGGCATCTTCCCGCCCCCCTGCTCTGCCTATCCCTTGTCTTCCTGCCTCCTCTCCCCCATCCACTTCTTCCCCCGCCGCTCTGGCACGTGCATTCAAGTCGGTTTCTTTGCCGTTGCCGCCACGGCTGGCACGGGCGCGTTCTACGACGGCCAGATCGCAACGCCGCTGGGACAACCCCGTGGGTCAGGCCGTTGGGACAACCCCGCGAGCCGCTGAGGCGCGGGAGAAAACCGATTGGACAACCCCGCAATGTTCGAGCTAGTCGCGGCTGCGCTCAGGCGAGAGGCAGCGCGAACCCCAGTTATACCGCGAGCTGCTCCACCTCAGCCCTGGAGGTCTCCGCTCTCTTGTCGAACTCCCTGAGCGCGTTCCGCAGAGAAGTTGGCGGCCCGCTCTCCAAGAACTCTCGCGTGGGCGGCCGCCGGACCTTGTCATTCACACATAGATGACAGACTCCCGTTCGAGACATCCTGCAGATTCAAACCTCAGGAGCCCAAACGTGACGACAGCTACAGGATCCCGATGACCCGTTCGGATTAGTAACATGAGCTGCGGGCCCCATAGGGAGGGGGCTCCCGCCGCTGACTTCTTCGCCATTCACTCACAGACGAGGCTCCCGCCCGAAACTTTCTTCATATTCAAGCTTAGGGAGGCCAGAAGCGGCGAGAGTTACGAAATCCAAATGACCCGTGCGGATTCGTACCATGAACTGCGGTTCCAAGAGGGAGAAGATTCCCAGTGGAGATCCCTTCACAGCTCATTCACTGACGAGGTTCCCGTTCGAGACGTCCTCCGTACTCACGCTCGTGGAGGCCACATGTGACGGCTGCTTCAGAATCCCGATGACCCGTTGGGATTCGCAACATGAGTTGCGAACCCCATGTCCCGCCCGAGACTTCTTCGCAATTCATTCACAAACAAGGATCCCGCCCGAGACTTCTTCATGATGGGATGGTGATGACTGACGATGATGAGGGTGACGACCAACGAGCATGATACGATGACGGTATCGTCGTTGATGGTGATGATGGTGGTGATGATGATGATGATGATGATGACGATGATGATGATGACGATGATGACGATGATGATGATGATGATGATGATGATGATGATGATGATGTGTATGTGCGATGTGATGATGTGATGATGTTGATGATGACAATGATGGCGATAGTAATGACGATGATGATGGTGAGAATGGCGTGATGATGAGTGAATGAATGAGTGACGGGTGGATGTGGGTTAGTGGGTGTGGATGATGGTGGGGATGATGATGTTGATGATGATGTTGAACATTGCGTGAGTGCATGATTGCGTGAGCGTGTGAGTGTCGAGGGATATGGGGGGGGAGGAGGAGATCCTGCCCGGGGGAGCGCAGAGACAAGAAGAACCCCACTTTGGATGTGGGGGGGAAATGTCTGGCCTCCTGGAGGTCCTCTTGAGCCCCCTGGGCCGTTTTGGGGACCTCTTGGACAGTCTAGAGGGCATCTTGGGTCGTTTTATGTACGTCGTGGAGGCGTATTGGGGCAATATTTGGCTCTCTTGGGACCATCTTGGCCGTCTTGGAGGCATCTTAGAGGCCATCTTGGAACCATCTTCGCCGTCTTGGAGGCGAGTGGTGCGGTTTATCTCCAATGTGTGGGTCCTTCTGGTCGCCAGCGGGATCGGAGAAACCCCAGCCGTTGTGGAAACCCTTCGGAGAACACGCGGGGGGGGAAAGAAAAGGAGGAGAGGGAGGAAAAAGGAGGAGGAGGAGGACGAGGAGGAGGAGGAAGCCTCCTGGGAGCCACTTGCGGCACTCTTGTGGCCGCCTGGGAGCTTCCAGGGAGGCTCTTCGAGGCCTCCTGGTGGTTTCCTTGGGCCTATTGCGGGCCGTTGGAGCCTCCATGGGAGGCTCGTTGGCCATCCGGGGGCGTTCCTGGTGGTGCGGGCCTCTCTGGACTGACTTTGGGCCCTCTTGGGGCACTTGAGGGACGTGTTGGAAACCATCTTGGGCGTCTTGGGAGCCTCCTGGGCCGTCGTGGGGCCCTCTTGGGGGCCGCCTGGGGGCCATCTCGGAGGCCTCTTGGGCGCTGTTGGGGCCATATTGGTGGCCTCGGGGGCCGTCTTGTTCCGTCGGAAAGCCGAAAATGAGCAATGCCCAAAATCTATTGAAAAATTGCGGAAATCAATGATGTTGGTTTCTTCGGACTTTCCTGGAGGTCCTATTGGAAGCCTCTCGGGCCGTCTGGGAGGCCTCTTGGACCGTGTTGGGCGATCTTGAGGCCATCTTTGGGGCATCTCGGCCCGTCTTGGAGAAATATTGATACCGTCTTGGAGGCATCTCGGCGGCCACCTTGGCCGTCTTGCGACGATTTGTTGTGCACGCTCGGGTCTTTACGCTTTTTTCCGGGTGGCCGTTGGGTCTTTTGGGAATTTGGTTTCGCACAATACTTTAAAACTACTCCCAGGAGTCGAAAAAGACCCCTCCAACCACCCGCGAAACCCCCTCTCCAGGTCCAGGGGGAGGGGGTAGGGGGAGGGGTAAACCCCTCCCCGAAGGGGAAGAAGGGGGGTTGAGAACAGAGAGAGCTCCCTAAACCACTCACGCCCAAAGGGCTGGTGGGACTTGAGATTTAACACGCCGTGCACCCCATGTGGCAAGCACTAGGGGCGGCGGCTCGAAAGACGCCTGCGGCGAATCACCGTCGCCCCTTGCCTTTTGGAATGGCCCCTGTGGTCGAGCATTGTGGCAAGAGCTCCCTGCCTCCTCCTCCTCCTCCTCCTCCTCCTCCTCCTCCTCCTCCTCCTCCTCCTCCTCCTCCTCTTCCTCGTCCTCCTCCTCCTCCTCGAAGAAGGGAGAGCATCGGAAGGCACGGCGGGAAGCGGAGTGCAGGCGGCGTGCTGCCACGAGGAGCGCAGAAGCAGCAGCGAAGGGGGCCCAAGCTATCGGACTGGGTCTTCTCCCTGCCGTTGCGGAAACCTTCCGGGAAACACTCGGGGGAGGACGGCGGGGAAGATCCGGAGAAGGAGGAGGAGGAGGAGGAGGAGGAGGAGGCCGTCGGAAGCCGTCTTTGGGGGCCTCTCTGGGCCGACTTGGAGCCCTCTTGTGATGCTCCAGGGCCGTCTTGCAGGCCATCGCGGGCGTCTCGGAGGCCTCTTTGGCCGTCTTAGAGCCCCCTTGTGTCCGTCGTGCGAGCCTCTTGGGCCGTTCTGGGGCCATCTTGGAGGCCTCTTGGGTGATCTCAGAGCGATCTTTGGGGGCTCTTGGCCCGCATCGGGCCGTCGGAGGGCCAAAAAGAAGCAAATGCCAAGATCATGCAGCAAAAAAACCTAAGGATAACCAATGACTGTGGCCTCTTCGGGCCTTCCTGGAGGCCCTCTTGGGGCCCCTTGGGTCGTCTTGGCGACCTCTTGGGGGCCTCTTGGGCCGTATTGGGCCATATTGGAGCCATCTTGTGCCGTCTTGGTGGGCTCCTGGCCTGTCTGACGTCTTGGGTGCCTCTCTGGGCCAACACCCGAGCCCTCTCGGGTGTGCTCCAGGACCGTCTTGGAGGCTATCGTGGGCGTCTTGGATGCCTCGTGGGTGGGTGAGGGAACCGCGTGCGGGCACCCCCACTGGGGCTTTCGGTGGAGCTCCCTATGGGGCTACGAGACGCTGCCCTGGGCGGGGGAACCGCACGCGGGCACCCCCACTCTGGGGCCTTCGATGGAGCTCCCTATGGTGCCACGAAACGCTGCCCTGGGCGGGGGAACCGCGTGCGGGCACCCCCACTGGGGCCTTCGGTGGAGCTCCCTATGATATGGGGCTACGAAACGCTGCCCTGGGTGGGGGAACCGCATGCGGGCACCCCCACTGGGGCTTTCGGTGGATCTCCCTATGGGGCTACGAAACGCTGCCCTGGGTGGGGGAACCGCATGCGGGCACCCCCACTGGTGCATTCGGTGGAGCTCCCTATAGGGCTGCGAAACGTTGCCCTGGTTGGGGCATGCAGGCACTGGGGGTTTCGGTGGAGCTCCCTATGGTGCCTCGAAACGTTGCTTCGGGTGGGGGAACCGCATGCGGGCACCCCCACTGGGGCCTTCGGTGGAGCTCCCTATGGGGCCACGAAACGCTGCCCTGGGTGGGGGAACCGCATGCGGGCACCCCCACTGGGGCCTTCGGTGGGCAACTACGCGTTTTTTAACACACTTTTACACACCCCCTGTAAACGTTCAGATAGCCGCCTCAACTGCAAAATTAGGAGGAGGAGTAGCGCAGTCTCTCTCGTGCTTGTCCCTCCTCTCCTGGCGCAAAGTTTCGGCTCGAGGCGTGGGTTTCGCGGGCGAGGCCCGCACTCGAGCCTTCAGAGAGGGGTAGCTTCCAGCCCCAGCTCGCCCCGAGCCCGCCAGGCTCGGGCGCCGCCACGACGCCGGCCATCGGGCGCCCCGGCTGGCTGCTGGTGACCGCGCTCGCCCTCTGCGAGCTGGACGGGCTGCTGGAGGTCTTCGGCGGGCGCCAGCAGGAGGCCGAGGAGATCCTCATCGAGCCCCTCGACCTCGGAGGAGGCGCCGAGCGGCGGGGGCCACCAGCGGGTTTCATGGCGCCGTGGAGCAGGTGGAACCGCGTCTACGTCCAGACGCAGGGGAGGAACACGGGGGTGGTGATGCTGCTGGTCAGTCGGGTCGGTCCAGGGACCTCGTTGGTTTGGACCGCGATCGACCCCGCGAAGCGGGTGCAGATCATCAACCTTCGGGACAAGGCGAGGATGCTGCCGCGCCCGAAGAAGGGAGTGACCTGGACCGAGCACCCAGGGCTGAATGAGAAGGAGAGGGAGCAGGCGATCATCGCCGCGGAGCGGCTCATTGTGCGACATGAGCTGGGCCAGGCTGGTGCTGAGAGTGCCGAGGCCAACCTGACGAAGGGCAAGAAGGCGAGCTCGAAGGCCAAGGTGGCGTCCTGGTTCGGCAAGGGCCTCGTGACCACCGTGGTGACGGCGTGGGCCCACAAGACGTGGGGTGGTGCTGCAGCGGTGTTCTTTGTGGGCTGGAGGTTGTGGCGTTGGCTGCATCTCGGGTCCTTCTTCGCCGCAGGGTACCACACCGTCTCAGCGGGGATGCAGGCGATCGAGGACCTGGACAACTTCCGCGAGTTCCTGGGGGAGCTGTACGAATCGGGCGACCTCGAGCTGTGCGCGGCCTACCTGGGCTGCGTTCTCATCGTGATCTACGGGATCTGGACACACGGATGCTCGTGCCGAAAGGAGGTCGACTCGGACAGCGACTCGGGCTCGGACTCGGACGGCGGGTCGGTGCACGCTGGTGATGACGTGAGTGACGTGAGTGGCGACGAGCGGGACACCAAGACCCGGTTCGCGGAGTTGGCTCGCGGTCAGTCTGACCTGGCCGACGCTGTGGGTATGCTGAAGTCGAGGCTGGATGTCGGGGGCGGAGCGGGGGCAGGACCTGCCTGCGGCAGTGGGGCTCTGGGGTCGGAGCCAGGCCCGCCTCCCCCGCCCCCCGCGGGGCCGCCGCCGACCAGAGGAGACGACCCTAGCTCGGCCGAGGTGGATGCGTTCATCAAGAAGCTGACGGAGCACGAGGAGCTGGTGCAGCGGGACTCGGGCTTGAGCACCCGAGCGCAGGCAGGGTCGCCCACGCCGAGCTCGAGTGCAGCGTCCTGGGAGAAGGTTGGAGATCTGGGCGAGCTCGAGGACCCCCTGAAGGACCAGATCGTGCAGCTGAAGGAGGAGTCGAAGAACCCAAAGGAGAGCTTGCTGGCGACTTTGGAGAAGTATCGCCGCGTGGCGGGCTCCCCCGTGGGGGGGATCAGGGCCCGCGTGGCGCCGACAGTGCTGGCGAGGCTCTACAAGGGCGGACGGAGCGCACGCGTGGAGACGCAGGAGTGGCTCCGCTCCAAGGAGCTGCAGGGCGCGGGCATCGCGCAGGAGCTGAACATGCTGGCCCTGGTCCTTGACAGGATGATGAGCCAGGGGCAGTACGACGAGCTGATCAACTCGCAGGCCGCGGAGGTGACCTGCCTGCGCCTGTACTCGATCTGGAAGGCCTACGAGCGGGTGCAGTGCAAGAGCGACTGGCTGAGGCCCAAGGCGCAGCACGGCGGCAAGTGGCGCTCCAAGGTCGACTGGAGCCTGGCGGAGGAGTACCTGCGCCTCGACGGGGACCCCAACAGCGAGAACAGGGGGGCCGATGACGAGGTCCTGGAGAAGCTCAGGCGGCGGGCGATCCTCAGCAAGCACCGGGGTGAGGTGCGCTCGGGGCAGCCTGCCGGCGAGGACGAATAGGTTGCGGCCGGAGCTATCGTGGTGTGCTCTGGCCAAGGCCTGAGGGGTCAATCCCCTCTACCCCGGCCGCGGCGGCGAGCCGCTTTCGTGCCGAGCTTCTTGCTGGACACGTCTTTCGGGTGGTGGTGCTACATCGGGCTGGTGAGCTTCCTGACGATCGGCTGTGGGGTCGTCCACGGCGGCGTCGGAGCGTCGAGGCCTTTCTTGTACTTGGGGCCTCGCGCCGTTCTGTGGCGAGCAGGTTTTCCCGTACGTCGGAGCGCAGGTCGCTCGGTGGTCCCAGTTGCCTACTGGGGAGAAGGATTTGAGAGAGAGGGATCCCTTGAGGAGTCTGCCTGGGCTCCCATTCCCACTACAGTCGAGGAGGTCGAGTTCGAGCCTGTCCGAGAAGGAGCTGAGGACAACCTGGCAGCGGACTTCGAGGACGATAGCGGCGATCAGGAGTATGGCGACGGGCTGTTCGAATGGTTGGATACATCCATCGACCCTGACGGACAAGCAGACGTGCCAGACGGACTGGAGTGCGAGTACGCCGCTACAGAAAAGACTGGTGACGGAAGCCTGGGACCTTCACGCCGCGAGGGCGAAGTGGGGGACCATCAACGACGGCAGGGCGGCATTGAGCCGCTTGGCAGGAGGAAGCCCGACAGAGTATTTTGCAAAGGGAGCGAGGCCTACGACGTCTACGGCATCGAAGGCTTCACCGCAGTTGAGGAAGGGCGACCTGTGCCCTCTGAGAGCGGAGCAGGTGTCTCTTCCAGCGCCGGGGACCCAGAGTTTGGAGGTGGCGGCGATCTCGAGTCTCGCTGGGCGGTACCTCACAGAGGCCGGCCAGCTGATGATCAAGGGCTCGGGGGAAGTCCACTGGGAGAAGTACGAGGCGACAAAGAGCTACTCGGACCCGGCGTGGCGGAGCAAGAAGGAGCGCTTGGCACTTGCCCTGCGGATGGCGCAGGCTGGAATGATAACATATGCGACGAGGGTACGCGAACATGTCGGGCTGTTCACGGTGGCGAAGGACTTCGACCCCAAGACTGGTGGCATTGTGAAGTCGCGGCTGATCTGGGACTGCCGAAGAGTCAACCTGCTCTTCGTGGATCCCCCGTGGGTGCCTTTGGGCAGTCCCGCGGGCCTCGCGCTCCTAGAGCTGGACGAGGCGGTGCTGCGTGGACGGCGGCTCTTCTCCTTCCAGGGCGACGTACCGGACTGGTTCTATCGGTTGCACTGGGGTTCGATTTTGGCGGAGTATTTTGTGGTGGAGGATGTCTCGCCGCAGGAGCTGTACCAGTACGGGATGGAGCAGGGTGTGGCTTTGCCGAAGCCGCGCGAGGAGGACGTTGGTATTGGGGCTTCGAGTTTGGTCATGGGCTCAGCGTGGGCGGTGTTCTTGGCCCACAGCTGCCTGGAGGCAAGCTTCGAGTCCCTGAAGGCCCCCAGCTTGACTTACGGCAAGCCCACCCCGTCGTTTGGCCAATCGGAGGAGGAGGCGATCAGGTTCCTGCTGATGTTGTACATCGACGACTACATCGGCTTCACCCTCGAGGGCGAGGACGGCGAGCAGAAGATCATGGAGGACAAGGAGATGATCAAGGAGCTTCTGAACGGCAAGGGGCTCGCAGTGCACAAGGAGGCCTGGGGCGAAGGGATGGAGAACGGCCTGGGCCTGTGCATCGCCGCCACGAGGCCCTACACGCTGAGGGTCCAGCCGAAGAAGATGGAGCAGGTCGTGCTGGCTACCGAGGCGGCGGTGTTGGAAGTGGCTCTCAGACCTTCGGCGGTGGCTTCTCTGGTCGGGCACTGGACCTGGACCATGATGGTCTTCCGCCCCTCGTTTGCGATCCTGGACGCAACCTACAGGTGGCTGAGGGAGTTCGACGAGGAGGAGAGTGTTGTGCCGCACCGCTTGCCCGAGGAGGTCAGGAGCGAGTTGAGGGCCGTCGCGCCCCTCTCGGTCTACATGGAGTCGAACCTGGAGATGGGCTGGTGGCCGAGAGCATACATGACGGATGCGTCCAACGAAGGCTTCGGTGCCCTGGCCTGCGACTGCACGGAGGAGGACGTCCGACGAGAAGCTGCCCGTGGAGATGGGGGAGCTTGGGGACCCCTGACCGAGCAGAGCTACACCGAGATCGAGCGAGCGCAGGAGGCGATCGGCGAGGAGGAGGACCTCCCGGCCGCTCCCACTACGGGGCGACCTGGGGTGTTGGAGCTCTTCGCTGGGAGCTCTCGCTTGCTGGATTCGATCAGGGAGATGACCGACTCGTGGGGCGAGGCCTGGGACGTCCAGCGGGGCGCGGAGTTCGACGTACTGGTCACAGAGAACTTGGAGCTGTTGTTACGGAGAGTGAGGACTGGCTGGTTCTGGTGGGTGCATGTTGCCCCCCCGTGCGCGACGTTTTCGAGAGCAAGGCAGCCGCCGCTGAGGTCGAGCGATCACCCGTGGGGGCTGCCGGACTGCACGGAGACGGACCAGGCCAAGATAGACAAAGGAACGTTTGTGGCTTTTGCTTTTTGTTATCTTTTTTTTCTTTTGTTTAGTTTTGGTTCTTTTTTTTGTTTCTTTTGTTTTTTGTTTTTTTTTTGTTTTTTCTTTTTATATGTTTTTTTCATGGCTTTTTGTTTCCCTCCTTTTTTTTTTTTTTTTTTTTTTGTATTTTTTTTTTATTTTTTATCTTTTTTTTTTTTTTTTTTTTTTTTTTCTTTTTTTTTTTTTTTTTTTTCTTTTTTCTGTTTCTTTTTGTTTTTTTTTTTTTTTTTTTTTTTCTTTGTATTGTTTTTTTTTTTTTTTGATTTTTCTTTTCTTTGTTTTCTTTTTTTCTTTTTTTTTCTCTTTTTTTTGTTCTTTGTTTTTACATCTTTTTTCTGATTTTTTTTTTTTCTTTCTTTTTTGTTTTATTTTTTTTTTTTTTTTTCTTTTTTATTTGATAGCAGTAGAGGTGGTCAAGATCTGCCTACGCCTCGGCATTGGATTCACCCTCGAGAACCCCAGGACCGGCATGATATGGGCGTTCGCGCCAATGACCGCGCTCTTGGATCTCGAGGGGGTGTTCCGTGTGGAGGTGGATTACTGCATGTATGGCGAAGAATGGAGGAAGCCAACTACGTTCATCACCAACGTGAAGAAGATGGCGACGCTACAGCGGGTGTGCTTGTGCCCCGCGAGCCGATGCAGTCGGACTGGCCGTGCTCACCGAGAACTACGAGGACGATCACCAGGTGGACTACGGTGGACTCAGGTGGCATGTGCTTACCCGCTGGAGTTGTGCAGGGCATACGCGTCCACTCTGCAGGAGCTCGAGCCGCACTGGGACTCGATACCAGCGGGTGCCCGGCTTCGCCTGCAGGGCGACCGCGGGCGCGTCGTGCGAGCGACTGGGCCGGCCCTGCCTCTGCTGGGCCATTGGCTGGAGAAGAAGTGGCACGTGCTGTTTCAGGGACGTTGGTCTCACGCAGAGCACAACAATGTCTTGGAGCTGCGTACGGTGGTGGCGGTGCTCCGACACCTCAGTCGCACGTCCCAGAGCTGGAACCACCGCGTGCTGTTCTTCACCGACTCGTTGGCGAGCCTAGGCGTTCTCAAGAAGGGGCGCTCGTCTGCCAAGGACCTCTTGCACCTGGCGAGGATCGGCGGCATCATCCAGATGGTTTGCAGGATCCGCGGGTACTTCAGGTGGGTGCCGAGCGAGATCAACCTGGCAGACGGCCCCTCGAGAGGTCAAGGCATAGGCGCGGCGGAGGACACCGTGGCGGGCCACGTGGGCCGCGGGGTGCCGAAGGAGCTACTTCAGCGGCTGCAAGATCGGGCCCGACGAGGACCGCCTGGAGCTTCGCATTTGTGATGGCCATGAGCGGGCTGACGCTGTGCGAAGCGATGCCGCGGCGCGGGGTGGACGGCCCCGCTACGACCTCTGCAAAGCCCCCCCCTCTGGCCAAGAGGGGCGCTCGGGCCTGGGAGCAGGCCCCGAGTGACAAGCTGCACCACAATGTGAGGCTCGTGGTGCACGCAGTGGACGACGCCACGAATCAGATCTACGAGAAGGAAGTGAGGACCTTCCTCCTGGACGTGAAGCGGCACGGGCACCCCTTCTCCACTTACGAGGAAAGGGATGCGGCGCTTGGCGGGTACATATCGGACATGTGCTACGTGATGCAGTTGCCCTTCGGCAGGGCGTCAGCGTTGTTCAATGGTTTCATGCACATCTTCGAGGATCACCGCAATCGGCTCCCCGTCGCGGCCAAGGCGCTGAAGTCCTGGTCTAGGATGGGCTTCCAGAAGGAGGGGGCGCCGGTGCCGTTCGAAGCTGTGGGGTGCGTGCTCTACGACCTCTTTGAGCACGGCCAGCTGTACGAGGGGGCCGCGGTGCTGCTGCAGCTGGACGGCTGGCTGAGGGAGCAGGACTGGGGCCTCCTCAGGAAGACGGACGTGGCGGTGGGCCCCGACGGGGAGGTCGGGCTCACCTTGGGCCGCAGAGAGCGGGGCGAGAAGGTGAAGACGGGAGCGAACCAGGGCGTCGTGGTCTCGTGGCAGGTGACGAAGGCCATCCTACGGGCGATTGGCAAGGGCGCGGCACCACGGGACCTCCTCTTCCCGATCTCGCAGGACAAGTACAGGAAGGCGTGGAGGCAGGCCTTCGACAGGGCGGGCCTGGCGGACTTCGGCCCCCCGCACTCGCTGAGGCACGCGGGGGCAGCGGCCTATATCGCCGCTGGCGGCTCGCTGGAGGCGGCGCGCCGGAAGGGCCGCTGGCAGACCACGTCGGCCCTTCAGCGCTACACGAAAGTGCACGTGCTGATCGAGCAGCGGAGCCGGCTCACCCCCGCACAGCTTGAGCGGGGGAGGGCCTTCTGGCGCAGGCCCGCCCAGCAGATCTCAGAGGCCATCTACCGTTCCGACGCTGTGCTGGCCCCGCTGGCGCGGGACATGGTGCACGAGCTCGGGGCAGCCAAGAACGACGAGGTCGTGCTGCCGCAGCTGGAGAGTATGGCGGACGGAGGCGCGGAGCCCACCAGCCGCCCATCCACTGCTGGCCGTAGCAGGGCCAGACGGCAATGAGCAGGCCAGCCTTTTGCGGCAACCACTCTCATTTCAGGCCCCGCCTTTTGCGGGGGCCATATCTTTTGATATGAATGCAGGAGCCTCGAGATTTGGGCGCGTGCACCCTGTCCTCCACTTGTCTTCCTTGAACATTTGATAGATATGGGGAAAATATAAAGCAGGTTTTTTGGTGGGTGAGAGCGACACAAATTATCTCCCTTTCCCCCCCTCCCGAATGTGTGCCGCGCTCGTGTCTAGCTGTGGCTGGAAGCGTGAAGGCACAAGTGCCAGTCTAGTGATGACGGGACTGGGGGTTTCGCCGCGAGGCTTTTTGGCCCGACCGTGGGCCGAGGCACGGTCAGGTACCTCTCGGCCTTTTATGTTTCGGGCCTCACACGGGGCCCCGCCGCTGCGAACAGATACTTTCGGAGGGTGCCCCCTCCTCTCGAGCCGCTCGCTGTCCTGTGGGGTTGTCTCTCCCGCTGCTGCGTCGGATATTATGTGGGGCCTCTTTTGATTAGGGTTGTCGCTCTACCCCCGCCTGCCCCCAGCACTCTAAAATCAAGATTTTATGGTATAGGCACGCTCCGAGTTAATATACATTCAAGCCTGGCTCTCGAGTGTGGGTGCTGTGTAAATACGCGTTTTTTAACACACTTTTACACACCCCCTGTAAACGTTCCGATAGCCGCCTCAACTGCAAATTAGGAGGAGGAGTAGCGCAGTCTCTCTCGTGCTTGTCCCTCCTCTCTTGGCGCAAAGTTTCGGCTCCCAACCCTGCCCACCCTTGGGCTTGTATGAGCTCGGGGGTTTCGCCGCGAGGCTTTTTGGCCCGACCGTGGGCCGAGGCACGGTCAGGTACCTCTCGGCCTTTTATGTTTCGGGCCTCACACGGGGCCCCGCCGCTGCGAACAGATACTTTCGGAGGGTGCCCCCTCCTCTCGAGCCGCTCGCTGTCCTGTGGGGTTGTCTCCCCCGCTGCTGCGTCGGTTATTCTGTGGGGCCTCTTTTGATTGGGGTTGTCGCTCTACCCCCGCCTGCCCCCAGCACTCTAAAATCAAGATTTTATGGTATAGGCACGCTCCGAGTTAACATACATTCAAGCCTGGCTCTCGAGTGTGGGTGCTGTGTAAATGTTCGTTCTCATGCGCATTTGGCGCTTTGCTCGTACGCTTGCCTAGTTGCACCTGTCTGCCCACGCGCGTTGGGCGTATGGCTGCTTCGTTCGTTCGTTCGCCGATGCTGCCCTATGCGACGCACATTCCGATTTGATTCGATGTCCTGATTCAATGTTGATTGATATTGCCCCGTGCAGATGCACGGCTCATTTCCGACCGTGTTGCGGACGGTTTTTTGGATGTGGATCGATGCGCATGTTTCCCCGGCGTGTCTCAGTGCGCATTACGCTGGGTCCTTGGCCGCAACAGAGCGTGGTTCAACAACATGGGGGCAATGGGAGAAGCCTTGCTCGTCAAGCGATGGTGGCTTTTTCTTAACAAACGCATGTCGGACAAATGTGCTGGTAGACGAACTTCGCGGGCAACTCAGGCTGCACCGCTGAGAGCCAGGGTGCGTCTGTGAGGTCATGTGACTGCTTGCCTAGTACCTTCATCATTTGCTTCAGCTCCCACGCTGGGGTTCCCGTTCCAGACCCCCGTTCCGCCTCAGTCTCCCATTCAGGCGTCGGCGTTGGGGTTCTCAACTCTAGAAGCTTGCCGTGCGTTTGCTGTGGCCATTGATATGGCGGGCCAAGTTTGAAAACAGGTTGAAGATTCGGCGTTGGCCGACGGCAGAGACGACCCGAGAGGGCCCCAGGGATACCTCGACCCTAAAGACGCCCGAGGCACCCCCAATGCAGCCGAAGAGAGCCCAAGACAGTCCAAACTGGCTCCGTGAGGTAGCCAATCAGGCGGAGAAAAAACACAGACACAAATTATCGTCGATTCCCAGGAACATGTATGAAAATATTGGAAGTGGGGGGGAAGACCAGAACCAAGAAAATCTAGGAACATATGGGGAATCCGGTTATTTGTGTCCATTTAGTTGTGTGTCCCAGGGGCCCTTCAGACAAGACGGCCAAAGAGGTTTTGAGGAGAACCACAACACACATGCAAGGCTGACCAAGAGGCCCGTTGTGCGCGGCGGTCCACGGCACAGCCCACAGCAGACGTCTTACAGTGGCAGGGGAAGATTTCCTCCTCCTCCATCCTCCTCCTCCTACTCCTCCTTCTCCTCCTCCTCCTTCTCCTCCTCCACATCCAGGGGTCCTCCTTGTGCGTCTGGGGCTCTCTTTGGCCCTATGGGGGCCCCCATGGGCTGTCTTGGGGCCCTCTTCCAGCCGTTTGTTTGGTCTGCTTCTGGGCGGGTCTTTGGTGCGCCCCTGCCTGCATTCAGAAGCCCGGATCAGCGGGTCACATTTTTCAACTCGTTCGCCGCGGGTTTGCCGTGGCGCTGCGGTGGCAAAAATGTGAAGTTGTTGCGCTGGGCGAGGACACGTCAGGAGATCGTCGTCGTCGTCGTCTGCCCCCCTTCCAGATCCCTGTGATCCCGAATATGCCGCCTCCTCGTACTAAGGTTGGAGTTGTGGAGGCAGGTTGGCACCGGTCCTTACGGTCCCCCAGTCAACGAAGACGGCCTTAGGGATGGGTGCCAAATTCCTTCCACAAGTCTGACCTGAACATCTGAAGTCGGATATTGGAACCTATACATTACTAGTGGTGGGCTGCTTTTTAAACCCAGCACTTTTTGAGGGTCGAGGACGACGTGGGAAACAACGAAAAATGTATACACCAGGATCCAGTATACACCAGGGTTCGTTATAGTGTTTGCAAGTTTCAGAGCAGGCCCGGAAGACGCGTCGGTGTATAGAGTTCGGTTCTTTATGAAGGCGCCAATTGCCACCATCCAGTGTTTTCCTCTCTGCTGGGGCCCCCCCGAGGCGACGCCCGAGGCGCGCGAGGCGGCGTGCCTCTTCTGCTGCGGCGAGCCGGAGGTCGGCGACGGCTGCTCCTGGGCTCGGGCGCGCCGCCCTCTCTCCTCGAAGGGGAGGGGAGGGGGATCGGGTCGACCCGGCAAGGGGAAACGTCAGGCTCCACAGCGCCGCCTTGGGTCCCTGCACAGTTGGAGGGGCTGGACGTGTGGAAACTGAAAGCTCAAAAGCATTAGCGTGTGGGGCTGAACTCCCGCCCTGCGGACGCAAACCACCCAGGCCTCACCAGGCCTAAGGAGAGGGGGGGGGGGAAGGAGGGAGGGGGGAGTGCCCCCTATCATGCCTGCTGCCTGCGGCAGGGGCGTGCGGCCGGAACTTGGGCTCAGCGTGTCGCGCTGCCGGTGCTGGCCCACCACACGCCCGCGCGACACGCGAACCGCCCCCCCGGCCCCCGAGCGTCGCCGCCCCGTCGGGCGTGCGGCAATGGGGGGGCGATCAACGGGGGGGGCGTCGAGGGTTGCACGAAAGGGGCCCGAAAGGGGCCCTAAACGAGCCCCCTGGGGCCCCGAAAGGGTACGAAAGGTGTATCTTTCTTACCCCACCATCTACCGCCCCCCCCCCCCATTAGTGAACGCCCGACCCCGAGTTTTTCCCGGCCTTCCGCCCCACAAAACGGAGCCACGTGCCATCAGCTCGCAGGGTGCAGCGTGTCGCCGGGGCCGCCGACGCAGCGCGCTGCGCAGGAGTTCCTGGCCGGAGGAGCTGGCGGGGCCAGTGCGGTGCCGTTGCGCCGCGCGGCGCCAGGCGCTCCCCTGCGGCCACGACTGCTGGCACGCCCAGTGCATCCTGCACTGGCTCTCCGAGTGCAGGAGCGGCCCGGGAGGGGTCCCTCCCAGGTCGATGCGCGGGCGGTCACGAGCGGATGAGGCAAACAAGCTCTCGGCAGGGAGGGGGCAGAGCAGAAGAAAGCCATGCCCCTCCCACGGGACCTTCTCCCGGGCGGGACTGGGCGGGCGATGCGACGGAACTGTCGAGGAGCAGAAGACTATGACCACCTGCTCCCACGCTCCCAACCACTCGCACGCCCATTGACCCAGTTTCACGTTGACGCTGCTGCCTAATTGCATCCCTGAGGCGTTCGCCATTTCTGCGACCCAACAGCAAACCAAATTGATTCGTGACGGTGTCCTAAGCTTTCGGATGCCCCAGAGGGTGAAGAGGTGGAGGATGAGCAAGAAATGCATATGTTGCGGAGGAAAATGCAGGGGAGAGGGGCAAGAACAGGAGCACCAGGAGGAGGAGAATGAGGAGGAGATGAGGAGGAGGAGGAGAAGGAGGAAGAGGAGGTGGAGTGAAGAAGGTGAGGGAAAGGCTGGGCATGAGCTTCGAATACCCAAGCAGGCTTCTTCAATGTTTGTGCAGCGAGCGGAATTTAGAGAGTGAGAGCGCAGCTCTCCAGGCCATGGCACACGGCTGGGGGATGGGCTCGCATCGCATGTGCCCGAGGCAATCTCTGGGCCACATCGGGGCCCTCTGGTCAACGCTCTGGGGTTGCTGTGGGTTGTCCCTGGGCCTTAGGAGCCGCCTGGGCCGCACCTGAGATCCGGATGTTGCAATTGTTTCACACTGGGCGCTTTCGCTGGACGATGGCGTCAGGGCTTCATTCGTGACTTCTCGCGATGGCGCATATGTTGTGTTAAATTGGGTCTCAGCGTCCCGCGTGGTTTTCTCTGGCTGTATGGTGTTTCTCCTGTCCGGTTCGGGCTGTGTGGTTCCGTCTGGAGGCCTGCCTGGGCATTATCATGACTCTCCCTCCTACGAGGGGAAAGAACATCAACGAGTCCTGCCATTGTGAGTTCGTGAGCGGGTTACTCATCCGTCTTTGTGTCCGAAGGTCAGGCGTTTCTCAATCAGTAACAGGCAGATGGGTTCTCATCGGCGGCTTGTCATTGATAGTGGTTTGGCTCTCCGACTCCTGGGGCCAAGCTCAAACCAAGCCAGCATCAGGGGTATGAGTTGTCATCCCCCTCCCACCTTCCATTTTGTGTCGTGTCGGGAGCCTCGGTGGCAGCTCCTGGAAGGCTCAATTCAGCATCGGTGCTGGCAGATCCTAGGTCGAAAGCAGTTCTGCTCTTGCCTAGCCCTGCTTAGTCCGCCCCCATTCTGCTTAATCCAGGTTGGTTTTGGATTTAATCTGGTCTGATGCCGATTTAATGGTCCTTCATACGAAATAGGCCGTGATCGTTCCTGAGAAGATCACCTTTGAGTTGCTTCCTATGAGCTACCAAGTCCGTCTGCATGACTTCCGTGTCAACGGTACCAGTCGTACAGTTCCCATCGGGTGATGCTTCCCGATGTGGATATATGTGTTCAGATACTCCAGATTGTCCAGGTTAAGTGATGGCACCTGTATCGGGATCCGCGTTTGTAGAAGACTAAAGTCTTCATTGCGTGGAGCCCCCCATATGTGCATCTATTCGCATGGACCTGTCCGCCGTGAGATTCTAGGCGCATGAGTTTTCGAATCTAAGCGGGCTTGAGTTGTGACGGTCTGGTCATGAATCTAACTTCGAGTGGATTGGAGCGTGAATGAGTCTCCATAGTACGAGCGCGTCTCTGCGCATGAGCTTGGGACCTCCTTGGGCCTCCAGAAACCTCCTGAGCCTTCCTGGGGCCTCCTGGAGCCTCTTGGGGCCTCCTGGTGCCTCTTGGGGCTTCGAGTGGCCTCCTGAAGCCTCCTGGAGCCTCGCGTAGCCTCCTGGAGTCTCATGGAGCCTCCTGGGACCTCCTAGGGAGGATTCGTGCCCCAGGAGACGCCCGATCTATAGGAACAGGCGTACATCAAACATTGCGGATTGGAGCCACAGGAGCACACATAAAACACCAAGGACTCGTGCCCCAGGGGAGGCCCAACATATGGGAACAGACGTAACACAATTAGGATTGCATGCACAGGGGAAGGACAGCATATGTATATATATATATATATATATATATATATACATATATACATATATTTCTATATACAGAAACATGCGTATAACATCAAGGATTCGTGCTCCAGGTGAGGCCCAATCTATAGGAGCATACGTAAAACACATGGGATTGGAGCCACTCCTGTTGCCTTCTGAGGCCTCCTGCTCCTGGGGCCTCTCGGGGCCTCCTGTTGCCTGGGACCTGGCGCTTCCCGTGGCCTCATGGGGCCTCCTGTGGCTTCCTGAGGCCTCCTGGAGCTTCATGGGGCCTCCTGGCGCCTCTTGGGACATCCTGTGGCCTCTGGAATCTTCCTGTGGCCTCCTGATGCCTCCTGGGACCTCATGTGGTGCCCACGAGTCTGGCCATCAAAACAGGCAAACCTATCGAGACATCCTCAACACCTGCCCCCCCCCCCCAGGGGGCGAACATGGGCGCCTCGCTCGAGACATCCTCCAAATCTGCTCCGAAAGCGGAGGAGGTGGGGACCAAGACAGGCAAACCGCTTGAGACATCCCCGCCATTTGGGCGCGAACGGAGGCCGTGCAATACCCCTGGCGGCCCCCCTTAGGAGGCGCCTCGCACGAGACATCCTCCAAATCTGCTCCGAAAGCGGAGGATGCTGGGGACTAAAACAGGCAAACCGCCTTTTTTGTGTGTGATTTGAGACTGTTTTCTTTTGTTTGTTGTAATTGAGACTGTGTCTGTGTTTTTGTGATTTTTTTTTTTTTTGTGAGACTTTTTTTGTTTTTTTTTTTTTTGTGAGTTTTTTTGATGTGTTTTTTTTGTGATTTGTTTTTTTGTGCTTTTTTTATTTTTTGATTTGTTTGTTTTTGAGTCATTGTGAGTTGATTTGTTTGTTTGAGTATGATTTTTTGCTGTTTTTTGTTACTATATTTTGTTGATTGATTTTTTTTTGTTTGGTTTTTTTTTTGTTTTTTTGAGACGTTTGATGTTTTTTTGGAGACTGTTTTTTTGCTTGAGACTTAGATGATGTTTTTGTCTTTTTTTTGTTGTTGTTGAGACATCCCCACCTTTGGGCGCGTCGAACGGAGGCCGTGCAATACCCCTGGCGCCCCCCCCCCCCCTTAGGAGTGCTAAAACCAGCAAGCCGCTCGAGACATCTTCATCATCTGCTCATCGTCATCATCATCATCATCATCATCATCGTCATCATCATCATCATCATCAGCAGCAGCAGCATCATCATCATTATTGTTATCATCACCACCATCACCATCATCATCATCACCATCATCATCATCGTCATCAGCATCATCACCATCATCATCATTACCAGCATCATCATTATCATTATCATTATAATTATCATTACCAGTATCAGTAACATCATCGTCATACCCATCCACCACCCACAATCACCATCATACTCACATCATGCTCTCACCATACCATGGTCATCATCAGGGAGAGGTGGTCTGGCGCGGTCGGATAAATATCTACTGCATAGAGCCCCCCATATGTGCATCTATTCGCATGGACCTGTCCGCCGTGAGAGCCTAGGCGCAAGAGTTTTCGAATCTAAGCGGGCTTGAGTTGTGACGGTCTGGTCATGAATCTAATTTCGAACGGATTGGAGCGTGAATTAGTCTCGTTAGTACGAGCGCGTCTCTGCGCATGAGCTTGGGGCCTCCTGGGGCCTCCAGAAACCTCCTGGGCCTTCCTGGGGCCTCCAGGAGCCTCTTGGGGCCTCCTGGGGCCTCGAGTAGCTTCCTGAGGCCTCCTGGAGCCTCGCGTAGCCTCCTGGAGCCTCATGGAGCCTCCTGGGACCTCCCAGGGAGGATTCGTGCCCAAGGAGAAGCCCGATCTATAGGAACAGCCGTACATCAAACATTGCGGATTTGAGCCACAGGAGAAGGGCAGTCTGTAGGAGCACACGTAAAACACTAAGGACTCGTGCCCCAGGGGAGGCCCACCACATAGGAACAGACGTAAAACATTTAGGATTGTATACCCAGGAAAAGGTCAATCTATAGAAACATACGTATACCATTGAGGATTCGTGCGCCAGGTGAGGCCCAATCTGTAGGAGCATACGTCAATCACATGGTCTCCTGTTGCCTTCTGAGGGCTCCTGCTCCTGGGGCCTCCTGTTGCCTGGGCCTCCTGGCGCTTCCCGTGGCCTCCTGGGGCCTCCTGTGGCTTCCTGAGGCCTCCTGGAGCTTCCTGGGGCCTCCTGGAACCTCTTGGGACATCCCGTGGCCTCTGGAATCTTCCTGTGGCCTCCTGATGCCTCCTGGGACCTCATGTGGCCTCCTGGGGCCTCCTGAAGCCTGCTGGAGCCTCCGGTGGCATCCTGGGGAGAATATGTGCCCACGAGTCTGGCCACCAAAACAGGCAAACCGATCGAGACATCCTCAAAACCTGGCCCCCCTGGGGGGAAACATGAGCGCCTCGCTCGAGACATCCTCCGAATCTGCTCCGAAAGCGGAGGAGGTGGGGACCAAAACAGGCAAACCGCCTGAGACATCCCCGCCATTTGGGCGCGAACGGAGGCCGTGCAATACCCCTGGCGGCCCCCCCTTAGGAGGCGCCTCGCACGAGACATCCTCCAAATCTGCTCCGAAAGCGGAGGATGTTGTGGACCAAAACAGGCAAACCGCCTGAGACATCCCCACCATTTGGGCGCGGACGGAGGCCGTGCAATACCCCTGGCGGCCTCCCCCCGTCGGAGTGCTAAAACCAGCAAGCCGCTCGAGACATCCTCATCATCTGTTCATCGTCATCATCATCATCATCATCATCATCATCATCATCATCATCATCATCATCATCATCATCATCGTCATCGTCATCGTCATCGTCATCGTCATCGTCATCGTCATCAGCATCATCATGATTATAATGATCATTATCATACTCATCCATCACTCACCATCACCATCATACTCACATCATACTCGTCATCATCAGCGACGGGTGGTCTTGTGCGGTCGGAGAATAGCAAGAACCCCATCCTTTGGATATGGGGAGTAACAATAAACCCTTCCTTAAATATGGGGAAAAATTGTGCCTCACCGTCTGCACCCGCACGAGACTGCTCAGCGAATCAACAAATTGCATTGAACACGTGAATGTCATGGTGAACTGATCGGCAACACCTGTGCACACACATGGCCTGCCCGCGGACTTGGCGACGATGCCCTCCCAGTTATCTATCGTCCTCCCCCCTTGCCCATCTCCCTTGCGCAACCAGCAAATCCCTCCCCTCGCCCACTGCTCCGCGAGCTCGATGGTTCCCCAAATCCGGCAACCTTCCCCTCCCCGCGCCCGCCACCTCAGCTCCCTTTGGCAGCTCCCCCCTGGCCCCCCCCCCGTCCACCGCTCCACCCAGCCTGCGCGCACCCCCCTCATCCCCTTCTCCCGGGCCCTGCTCGCTTCCCGCCCCCTCCCGTCACCATACTCTCCAAGGATGAGGAGGAGGAGGAGGAGGAGGAGGAGGAGGAGGAGGAGGAGGATCCTCATCTTCACCCCTATCCCCTTCGTCTATCCCCAGGCAGCGCGGGTGGCTCCTGACAGGGCATCCGCGCGTCTCGGGCGGCAGGCCACGCCTGCCGACCCAGCGCCGCAGGGCTCATCGCTGGCCGTGCCCTCTGGCGCCTGGAGCCGCTGCGCGCTCCCCGCACATCCGATCTCTTGATGGTGTTCCTGCAGGGCCTCCGGAAGTCCCGACCCCTTTCCCAGGGCGGGCCTTCCATCCTGAGCCGTTTCGTGACGGTCCCGGGGCCCCGCGATGGCTCCCAGAAGCCGAGCATTGCGAAGAGCAGCGTGCCGCCGTGTTAGCACGCTGGGGGTCCAGGCCCCCTCCGCCGAGCTGCCACCGCATCTGGACATGCCCGTGTGATGTAGACGAGCCCGCGTGCACAGCGTCGCAGTCGCTTGGTCTCGGGCGAAGAGCTGTGCACAAACACCGATCCTGTCCAGGCCCAGCCTGTGCACAGGGTTCAGTGCACGAGCCTCCCTGGCCCGAGCCAGGAGGGCGTGAGCATCGATCCTGGGCTCAGGATGGGCCTGCTCAGGATCGGTGTTTGGGCACAGCTCTCGCTCTTCTACTGTCGTCCCTCTGTCGGAGCCCCCCTGGTTCTCGGCTCTCCGGCGGCCGTCCGGGGCGGTTCGGGCACCCCCAGAGCGCTCTCGGCGAGGCGCAGCTCCTGGAGGGCATCCCGACGAGGACGGAGAACCGCGGAGAATCGACGATCAGTATCGTTTATCCGGTCCCCATCCCCATCCACATCCCTTTCGAGACCCCCACCAAATTACCGCCCCAGTTGAGGATACACCCCTCGAATCCCGAAGGGAACGGCCTATATCCCCATCTAGGGGGGTAAATCGGCCAGTGGGGCCCAGGCCACGTCGCTGGGGATGGGGATCGGTTAAACGATACTCAGACGAGAACGCTGATTCACGAAAGTGAAGCAAAGGTAGCACTGCTTGCCCCATGCATGCGCTGTGTCTTCTGGCCCTCCGCTTCTCTCCCTGCCTTCTGCCTCTGCAGCAATTTCAGACCAGGCGGGACCGCTTGTGCCACCCTCCCATACTCGTTGTCCGCCTGCCCCCGCTGGGGCACCGGTGGCAGTCTGCGCGGCGAGGTGCCGCTTGCAAATCGTTCTCGTCCTCGTGGTCTTGCGCAGTGCAACAACATATGGGAGGGGAGGTGGGTAACATGCATGCGGAAGCCTCGAACCTGAAGCCTCCCCCCCAGCGCGTATTCGATGTAGGTATTGGTAAGCTTGCTTGCATGGCGTTTGGGCGTTTCCTCCCCCCGCCGCGTTTTCGAACAGCGCTGGGCCGGAAAGGCGTGCTAGTGAGTCCCGACTTGTGCGAAGTGCAGATTCACTTTCGGACCTCGCCACGCGCCTCACCCCAATGCAGGGAATGGAGGAGTGCGGGGAAGAGGAGGGAATGGAAGAAACCATGGATATCCTCGAATTTCCTCCTCCACCTCAGAACCCCCATCCTGTTTCTGCTCCATCCCCTCCTGCCCTCCTTCTCCTCCTCCTCCTCCTCCTCCTGCTCCTCCTCCTCCTCCTCTTCCATTCCTTTCCCCCCCCCCCCTCCCTGCAAGCAAACCTGCCTCAACGCCTCCCGCAGCCCAGGACCTGCCCCCTCTGCCGCGCAGGGGTGCCCCCCACCTGGTTCGCCGGCGCGGGCGCCCACGGCAGGCCTGACAGCGGGGGGCCGGGTGGTTTTTGGGGCAGCGTGGCGGGGTGCGGCGAGAGGGGACCATCGTTCGTCTGAGGGACCGATGTGGGCACGGACAGAATGGACACGAGGACCTACAGCAGTTGTTGTTCATTCTGAACAGGACTCGTTGTCGGTGTCGACGCGGACGTTGTCCATTTCAGACAGAGGGCCGCCTGCCCAGCAGCGGTCGCTGTCGGTTTGGGATTTGTTGCTGGACATCGTGCCCAGTTTTCGGTACAGTCAACCATGATAGTAAGGATAGGGCAACTTTCCAAGGTTTCCCTTGCATCCTTGCCACTTCGGTATTCGGCATCCTTCGGCAGTCTGCTGCGCTCCGCACGGGAAACGTCAACATGGCGTTCCAAGGCCCTTGCATCCTTACCGCGCATCCTTACTATCCTGGTCGAGTGTACCCATGTCGGGCATCCACAGTTTGGTTGGGTTGCGAAGTTGACCTCAGAAGAGGTCGCCCCGTAGGGGTCCAGAAGGCGGTGCGGCGTTCGAGTGGCCAGA
>CAUYUJ010013313.1:229736-257236 GCA_963575745.1 Prorocentrum cordatum
GCCAACCTGACGAAGGGCAAGAAGGCGAGCTCGAAGGCCAAGGTGGCGTCCTGGTTCGGCAAGGGCCTCGTGACCACCGTGGTGACGGCGTGGGCCCACAAGACGTGGGGTGGTGCTGCAGCGGTGTTCTTTGTGGGCTGGAGGTTGTGGCGTTGGCTGCATCTCGGTTCCTTCTTCGCCGCAGGGTACCACACCGTCTCGGCGGGGATGCAGGCGATCGAGGACCTGGACAACTTCCGCGAGTTCCTGGGGGAGCTGTACGAATCGGGCGACCTCGAGCTGTGCGCGGCCTACCTGGGCTGCGTTCTCATCGTGATCTACGGGATCTGGACACACGGATGCTCGTGCCGAAAGGAGGTCGACTCGGACAGCGACTCGGGCTCGGACTCGGACGGCGGGTCGGTGCACGCTGGTGATGACGTGAGTGACGTGAGTGGCGACGAGCGGGACACCAAGACCCGGTTCGCGGAGTTGGCTCGCGGTCAGTCTGACCTGGCCGACGCTGTGGGTATGCTGAAGTCGAGGCTGGATGTCGGGGGCGGAGCGGGGGCAGGACCTGCCTGCGGCAGTGGGGCTCTGGGGTCGGAGCCAGGCCCGCCTCCCCCGCCCCCCGCGGGGCCGCCGCCGACCAGAGGAGACGACCCTAGCTCGGCCGAGGTGGATGCGTTCATCAAGAAGCTGACGGAGCACGAGGAGCTGGTGCAGCGGGACTCGGGCTTGAGCACCCGAGCGCAGGCAGGGTCGCCCACGCCGAGCTCGAGTGCAGCGTCCTGGGAGAAGGTTGGAGACCTGGGCGAGCTCGAGGACCCCCTGAAGGACCAGATCGTGCAGCTGAAGGAGGAGTCGAAGAACCCGAAGGAGAGCTTGCTGGCGACTTTGGAGAAGTATCGCCGCGTGGCGGGCTCCCCCGTGGGGGGGATCAGGGCCCGCGTGGCGCCGACAGTGCTGGCGAGGCTCTACAAGGGCGGACGGAGCGCACGTGTGGAGACGCAGGAGTGGCTCCGCTCCAAGGAGCTGCAGGGCGCGGGCATCGCGCAGGAGCTGAACATGCTGGCCCTGGTCCTTGACAGGATGATGAGCCAGGGGCAGTACGACGAGCTGATCAACTCGCAGGCCGCGGAGGTGACCTGCCTGCGCCTGTACTCGATCTGGAAGGCGTACGAGCGGGTGCAGTGCAAGAGCGACTGGATGAGGCCCAAGGCGCAGCACGGCGGCAAGTGGCGCTCCAAGGTCGACTGGAGTCTGGCTGAGGAGTACTTGCGCCTCGACGGGGACCCCAACAGCGAGAACAGGGGGGCCGATGACGAGGTCCTGGAGAAGCTCAGGCGGCGGGCGATCCTCAGCAAGCACCTGGGTGAGGTGCGCTCGGGGCAGCCTGCCGGCGAGGACGAATAGGTTGCGGCCGGAGCTATCGTGGTGTGCTCTGGCCAAGGCCTGAGGGGTCAATCCCCTCTACCACGGCCGCGGCGGCGAGCCGCTTTCGTGCCGAGCTTCTTGCTGGACACGTCTTTCGGGTCGGGCTGGTGAGCTTCCTGACGATCGGCTGTGGGGTCTTCCACGGCGGCGTCGGAGCGTCGAGGCCTTTCTTGTACTTGGGGCCTCGCGCCGTTCTGTGGCGAGCAGGTTTTCCCGTACGTCGGAGCGCAGGTCGCTCGGTGGTCCCAGATGCCTACTGGGGAAAAGGATTTGAGAGAGAGGGATCCCTTGAGGAGTCTGCCTGGGCTCCCATTCCCACTACAGTCGAGGAGGTCGAGTTCGGGCCTGTCCGAGAAGGAGCTGAGGACAACCTGGCAGCGGACTTCGAGGACGATAGCGGCGATCAGGAGTATGGCGACGGGCTGTTCGAATGGTTGGATACATCCATCGAGCCTGACGGACAAGCAGACGTGCCAGACGGACTGGAGTGCGAGTACGCCGCTACAGAAAAGACTGGTGACGGAAGCCTGGGACCTTCACGCCGCGAGGGCGAAGTGGGGGACCATCAACGACGGCAGGGCGGCATTGAGCCGCTTGGCAGGAGGAAGCCCGACAGAGTATTTTGCGAAGGGATCGAGGCCTACGACGTCTACGGCATCGAAGGCTTCACCGCAGTTGAGGAAGGGCGACCTGTGCCCTCTGAGAGCGGAGCAGGTGTCTCTCCCAGCGCCGGGGACCCAGAGCTTGGAAGTGGCGGCGATCTCGAGTCTCGCTGGGCGGTACCTCACAGAGGCCGGCCAGCTGATGATCAAGGGCTCGGGGGAAGTCGACTGGGAGAAGTACGAGGCGACGAAGAGCTACTCGGACCCGGCGTGGCGGAGCAAGAAGGAGCGCTTGGCACTTGCCCTGCGGATGGCGCAGGCTGGAATGATAACATATGTGACGAAGGTACGCGAACATGTCGGGCTGTTCACGGTGGCGAAGGACTTCGACCCCAAGACTGGTGGCATTGTGAAGTCGCGGCTGATCTGGGACTGCCGAAGAGTCAACCTGCTCTTCGTGGATCCCCCGTGGGTGCCTTTGGGCAGCCCCGCGGGCCTCGCGCTCCTAGAGCTGGACGAGGCGGTGCTGCGTGGACGGCGGCTCTTCTCCTTCCAGGGCGACGTACCGGACTGGTTCTATCGGTTGCACTGGGGTTCGTTTTTGGCGGAGTATTTTGTGGTGGAGGATGTCTCGCCGCAGGAGCTGTACCAGTACGGGACGGAGCAGGGTGTGGCTTTGCCGAAGCCGCGCGAGGAGGACGTCGGCATTGGGGCTTCGAGTTTGGTCATGGGCTCAGCGTGGGCGGTGTTCTTGGCCCACAGCTGCCTGGAGGCAAGCTTCGAGTCCCTGAAGGCCCCCAGCTTGACTTACGGCAAGCCCACCCCGTCGTTTGGCCTATCGGAGGAGGAGGCGACCAGGTTCCTGCTGATGTTGTACATCGACGACTACATCGGCTTCACCCTCGAGGGCGAGGACGGCGAGCAGAAGATCCTGGAGGACAAGGAGATGATCAAGGAGCTTCTGAACGGCAAGGGGCTCGCAGTGCACAAGGAGGCCTGGGGCGAAGGGATGGAGAACGGCCTGGGCCTGTGCATCGCCGCCACGAGGCCCTACACGCTGAGGATCCAGCCGAAGAAGATGGAGCAGGTCGTGCTGGCTACCGAGGCGGCGGTGTTGGAAGTGGCTCTCAGACCTTCGGCGGTGGCTTCTCTGGTCGGGCACTGGACCTGGACCATGATGGTCTTCCGCCCCTCGTTTGCGATCCTGGACGCGACCTACAGGTGGCTGAGGGAGTTCGACGAGGAGGAGAGTGTTGTGCCGCACCGCTTGCCCGAGGAGGTCAGGAGCGAGTTGAGGGCCGTCGCGCCCCTCTCGGTCTACATGGAGTCGAACCTGGAGATGGGCTGGTGGCCGAGAGCATACATGACGGATGCGTCCAACGAAGGCTTCGGTGCCCTGGCCTGCGACTGCACGGAGGAGGACGTCCGACGAGAAGCTGCCCGTGGAGATGGGGGAGCTTGGGGACCCCTGACCGAGCAGAGCTACACCGAGATCGAGCGAGCGCAGGAGGCGATCGGCGAGGAGGAGGACCTCCCGGCCGCTCCCACTACGGGGCGACCTGGGGTGTTGGAGCTCTTCGCTGGGAGCTCTCGCTTGCTGGATTCGATCAGGGAGATGACCGACTCGTGGGGCGAGGCCTGGGACGTCCAGCGGGGCGCGGAGTTCGACGTACTGGTCACAGAGAACTTGGAGCTGTTGTTACGGAGAGTGAGGACTGGCTGGTTCTGGTGGGTGCATGTTGCCCCCCCGTGCGCGACGTTTTCGAGAGCAAGGCAGCCGCCGCTGAGGTCGAGCGATCACCCGTGGGGGCTGCCGGACTGCACGGAGACGGACCAGGCCAAGATAGACGAAGGGAACGCTTTGGCTTTGATAGCAGTAGAGGTGGTCAAGATCTGCCTACGCCTTGGCATTGGATTCACCCTCGAGAACCCCAGGACCAGCATGATATGGGCGTTCGCGCCAATGACCGCGCTCTTGGATCTCGAGGGGGTGTTCCGTGTGGAGGTGGATTACTGCATGTATGGCGAAGAATGGAGGAAGCCAACTACGTTCATCACCAACGTGAAGAAGATGGCGACGCTACAGCGGGTGTGCTTGTGCCCCGCGAGCCGATGCAGTCGGACTGGCCGTGCTCACCGAGAACTACGAGGACGATCACCAGGTGGACTACGGTGGACTCAGGTGGCATGTGCTTACCCGCTGGAGTTGTGCAGGGCATACGCGTCCACTCTGCAGGAGCTCGAGCCGCACTGGGACTCGATACCAGCGGGGGCCCGGCTTCGCCTGCAGGGCGATCGCGGGCGCGTCGTGCGAGCGACTGGGCCGGCCCTGCCTCTGCTGGGCCATTGGCTGGAGAAGAAGTGGCACGTGCTGTTTCAGGGACGTTGGTCTCACGCAGAGCACAACAATGTCTTGGAGCTGCGTACGGTGGTGGCGGTGCTCCGACACCTCAGTCGCACGTCCCAGAGCTGGAATCACCGCGTGCTGTTCTTCACCGACTCGTTGGTGAGCCTGGGCGTTCTCAAGAAGGGGCGCTCGTCTGCCAAGGACCTCTTGCACCTGGCGAGGATCGGCGGCATCATCCAGATGGTTTGCAGGATCCGCGGGTACTTCAGGTGGGTGCCGAGCGAGCTCAACCTGGCAGACGGCCCCTCGAGAGGTCAAGGCATAGGCGCGGCGGAGGACACCGTGGCGGGCCACGTGGGCCGCGGGGTGCCGAAGGAGTTACTTCAGCGGCTGCAAGATCGGGCCCGACGAGGACCGCCTGGAGCTTCGCATTTGTGATGGCCATGAGCGGGCTGACGCTGTGCGAAGCGATGCCGCGGCGCGGGGTGGACGGCCCCGCTACGACCTCTGCAAAGCCCCCCCCTCTGGCCAAGAGGGGCGCTCGGGCCTGGGAGCAGGCCCCGAGTGACAAGCTGCACCACAATGTGAGGCTCGTGGTGCACGCAGTGGACGACGCCACGAATCAGATCTACGAGAAGGAAGTGAGGACCTTCCTCCTGGACGTGAAGCGGCACGGGCACCCCTTCTCCACTTACGAGGAAAGGGATGCGGCGCTTGGCGGGTACATATCGGACATGTGCTACGTGATGCAGTTGCCCTTCGGCAGGGCGTCAGCGTTGTTCAATGGTTTCATGCACATCTTCGAGGACCACCGCAATCGGCTCCCCGTCGCGGCCAGGGCGCTGAAGTCCTGGTCTAGGATGGGCTTCCAGAAGGAGGGGGCGCCGGTGCCGTTCGAGGCGGTGGGGTGCGTGCTCTACGACCTCTTTGAGCACGGCCAGCTGTACGAGGGGGCCGCGGTGCTGCTGCAGCTGGACGGCTGGCTGAGGGAGCAGGACTGGGGCCTCCTCAGGAAGACGGACGTGGCGGTGGGCCCCGACGGGGAGGTCGGGCTCACCTTGGGCCGCAGAGAGCGGGGCGAGAAGGTGAAGACGGGAGCGAACCAGGGCGTCGTGGTCTCGTGGCAGGTGACGAAGGCCATCCTACGGGCGATTGGCAAGGGCGCAGCACCACGGGACCTCCTCTTCCCGATCTCGCAGGACAAGTACAGGAAGGCGTGGAGGCAGGCCTTCGACAGGGCGGGCCTGGCGGACTTCGGCCCCCCGCACTCGCTGAGGCACGCGGGGGCAGCGGCCTACATCGCCGCTGGCGGCTCGCTGGAGGCGGCGCGCCGGAAGGGCCGCTGGCAGACCACGTCGGCCCTTCAGCGCTACACGAAAGTGCACGTGCTGATCGAGCAGCGGAGCCGGCTCACCCCCGCACAGCTTGAGCGGGGGAGGGCCTTCTGGCGCAGGCCCGCCCAGCAGATCTCAGAGGCCATCTACCGTTCCGACGCTGTGCTGGCCCCGCTGGCGCGGGACATGGTGCACGAGCTCGGGGCAGCCAAGAACGACGAGGTCGTGCTGCCGCAGCTGGAGAGTATGGCGGACGGAGGCGCGGAGCCCACCAGCCGCCCATCCACTGCTGGCCGTAGCAGGGCCAGACGGCAATGAGCAGGCCAGCCTTTTGCGGCAACCACTCTCATTTCAGGCCCCGCCTTTTGCGGGGGCCATATCTTTTGATATGAATGCAGGAGCCTCGAGATTTGGGCGCGTGCACCCTGTCCTCCACTTGTCTTCCTTGAACATTTGATAGATATGGGGAAAATATAAAGCAGGTTTTTTGGTGGGTGAGAGCGACACAAATTATCTCCCTTTCCCCCCCTCCCGAATGTGTGCCGCGCTCGTGTCTAGCTGTGGCTGGAAGCGTGAAGGCACAAGTGCCAGTCTAGTGATGACGGGACTGGGGGTTTCGCCGCGAGGCTTTTTGGCCCGACCGTGGGCCGAGGCACGGTCAGGTACCTCTCGGCCTTTTATGTTTCGGGCCTCACACGGGGCCCCGCCGCTGCGAACAGATACTTTCGGAGGGTGCCCCCTCCTCTCGAGCCGCTCGCTGTCCTGTGGGGTTGTCTCTCCCGCTGCTGCGTCGGATATTCTGTGGGGCCTCTTTTGATTAGGGTTGTCGCTCTACCCCCGCCTGCCCCCAGCACTCTAAAATCAAGATTTTATGGTATAGGCACGCTCCGAGTTAACATACATTCAAGCCTGGCTCTCGAGTGTGGGTGCTGTGTAAATACGCGTTTTTAAACACACTTTTACACACCCCCTGTAAACGTTCAGATAGCCGCCTCAACTGCAAATTAGGAGGAGGAGTAGCGCAGTCTCTCTCGTGCTTGTCCCTCCTCTCCTGGCGCAAAGTTTCGGCTCCCAACCCTGCCCACCCTTGGGCTTGTATGAGCTCGGGGGTTTCGCCGCGAGGCTTTTTGGCCCGACCGTGGGCCGAGGCACGGTCAGGTACCTCTCGGCCTTTTATGTTTCGGGCCTCACACGGGGCCCCGCCGCTGCGAACAGATACTTTCGGAGGGTGCCCCCTCCTCTCGAGCCGCTCGCTGTCCTGTGGGGTTTCTCTCCCGCTGCTGCGTCGGATATTCTGTGGGGCCTCTTTTGATTAGGGTTGTCGCTCTACCCCCGCCTGCCCCCAGCACTCTAAAATCAAGATTTTATGGTATAGGCACGCTCCGAGTTAACATACATTCAAGCCTGGCTCTCGAGTGTGGGTGCTGTGTAAAGAAAAGTTGCCCTGGGTGGGGGAACCGCATGCGGGCACCCCCACTGGTGCCGTCGGTGGAGCTCCTTATGGTGCCACGAAACGTTGCCCTGGGTGGGGGAACCGCATGCGGGCACCCCCCGTGGGGCCTTCGGTGGAGCTCCCTATGATGCCACGAAACGCTGCCCTGGGTGGGAGAATCGCGTGCGGGCACCCCCACTGGGGCCTTCGGTGGAGCTCCCTATGGTGCCACGAAACGCTGCCCTGGGTGGGGGAACCGCATGCGGGCACCCCCACTGGGGCCGTCGGTGGAGCTCCCGATGGGGCTACGAGACGCTGCCTTGGGTGGGTGAAACGCAGGGAAGAGGGGGTGGGAGGAGCGGGAGGAGGAGGAGGAGGAGGAGGAGGAGGAGGAGGAGGAAGGAGGAGGAACGTGGGACGCGGGGCACTGTCTCTTCAAAACGAGGACCCAACACCACAGGATGATTTGGAAAAACAATTGGAAATCAAAGATTTTGGCATTTTTTCGGGCCTTCCTGGAGGCCCTCTTGGAGGCCTCTTGGGCAGTCTTGGGCCAGCTGGTCCGTCTGACGCCGTCGGAAGCCGTTTGGGGGGCATCTATGGGCCGACTTGGGGCCCTCTTGGAATGCTCCAGGGCCTTGGAGGCCATCTTGGGTGTCTTAAAGGCCTCCTGTGCCGTCTTAGGGAGCCTCTTGGGGCCGCCTTGGGGCCCTCTTGGGCCGTTCTGGGGCCTTCTTGGAGGCCTCTTGGGCGATCTTTGGGTGATCTTTGGGGGCTCTTGGGCCGTCAGAAGGCCGAAAGGAAGCAAATGTCAAAATCCGTCAAAGACCTTAGGAAAATACATGTGTTTGGCTTTTTCTGGTCTTCCTGGAGGCCCTCTTGGGGGCCTCCTGGGCCAGCTTCGAGCCAACGTCGGCCATCTTGGTGGGTTCCTGGCGCGTCTGACGCCGTCGGGAGCCGTCTTGGGGGCCTTTCTGGGCCGACTTGGGGCCCTCTTGGGGCGTTTCGGGGCCGTCTTGGAGGCCATCTTGGGCGTCTTGGAAGCCATCTTGGGCGTGTTGGAGGCCTCTTGGGCCGTCTTGGGGCCCTCTTGGGGCCGTCTTGGAGGCCATTTGGGCCGTCATGGGGCCCTTTGGGGGGCCTCTTGGGCGATCTTGGGAGCCTCTTGGGCCGCATTGGGCCGTCAGAAAGCCGAAGAGGCGCAAATGCCAGTCGGGCCTTCCTCGAGGACCTCTTGGAGACCTCTTGGGCCGTCTTGGAGGCATCTTGCGGGCCTTTTGGACCGTCTTAGACCATCTTGAGGCCATCTTGGGCCGTCTTGGGTGCATCTTGGAGCCATCTTAGCCGTCTTTGAGGCCATCTTAGGCAGTCTTGGAGCAACTTGGAGGCCATCCTGGGACATCTTGGCCGTCTTGGAGACCATCTTAGGCCATCTTAAGGCAAGAAAGGCGACGACAGGTGGGTTTTCCGGGTGGCCGGCGGGACGGGCCGAAGCCCCAGGAGTTCTTTTGGAAAAAAAACCAAAACCAAAAGCCATATCGTTCGGCACGCCAGGCACCCCTTTGATAAATCGAAAGGGGGCGGCAGATCGAAGACGCCTACGGCGAATCACCGCCGCCCCCTGCATTTGTGGAAGCGCATATGTGGCCGAACTTTGAGGCCAGACCTGCCAAGCTATCGGACCATGTGTTCCCCGAATCGGTTTGGAAAGCCTTCGGGGAACACGTGGGCATCTTGAAGGTCATCTTGGCCGCCTGGAGGCTATTTTGACCCTTTCGGGCCTTCTTGGAGGACGTCTTGGAGGGCTCGTGGGCCGTCTTGGAGGCCATCTTGAGCGTCTTGGAAGCCTCTTCGGCCGTCTTGGGGGCCTCTTGGGGCCGTCTTGGGCGCCTCTTGGGCCGTTCTGGGGCCATCTTGGAGGCCTCTGGGGCGATCCTTGGGCGATCTTTGGGGGCTCTTAGGCCGTATCGGACCGTCGGAAGGCCGAAACGAAACAAATCCTTCAAAATCCGACGGACAAATCACTCTTTTGGGCCTTTTCTGGCCTTCCTGGAGGCCCTCTTGGAGGCCTCTTGGGCAGTCTTGGGCCAGCTGGTCCGTCTGACGCCGTCGGAAGCCGTTTGGGGGGCCTTTCTGGGCCGACTTGGGACCCTCTTGGGGTGCTCCAGGGCCGTCTTAGAGGCCATCTTGAGCGTCTTGGAGGCCTCTTGGGCCGTCTTGGGGCCCTCTTGGCGCCGTCTTGGAGGCCTCTTTGGCCGTCAGGGGGCCATCTTGGAGGCCTTTTGGGCGATCTTTGGGCGATCTTGGGGGTCTCTTGGGCCGTCTGGTGCCGTCGGAGAGCCAAAAGCCGTTCGATTGTTTCGAACGCGCCATCCGGCACACCAAGAACAGCTTTCCAGGCCCCGATGGTATACCATTCCGAGCGTGGCGAAAACTGGGAGAGTTTGCCGCCCGTGCTCTGTACGATGCTTTTGTTGCCATGGTGGGCACCGACGGTTTGAGCCTCCTGGAGACGGACTGGGGCGACTTCAATGAGAGTTCCATGGTGTTCTTGCCGAAAAAGCTTAGTGCCGCTACCCCGGACGGCATGGACTTCTACAGGCCTCCGAATACGCGGCCTCTCAACATCACCAACGCGGACAACAGGATCATCGCCAGTGCGGTGCGCCGGTGGATCGAGCCAGCAGTCGCTCCGGGAATCTCCGACTCCCAGCGCGGCTTCCTACAGGGCCGCTCCATGTTGGCGAACCTCGTAGACCTCGACGAGACCATGTTGAATTTCTCATTGGACTACGAGGACGCGGCGGCCGTCTTTTTCGACTTCGAGGCCGCCTTCCCCTCCGTCAGCCAGGAGTTTCTCATGGACGTGCTGGTGGCCCGTGGCTGGCCGGATTGGTGCATCACTTTGGTCAAGGCCCTCTACCGCTACAACCGATGCCGGACCATTGTCCAGGGCGCCACGTTCGAGGGCTTCGAGTTTACCGCGGGGGTCCGGCAGGGCTGCCCTCTTTCACCGCTGCTTTTTGCCGTGCTGTCGGACGTTCTGTTACGTCGGCTGCGCCTACGCCGACGACCTCGCGGTGGCCCTCGCCCACAGCACGCGGGGCGCGCCCATTCTCGAGCACGCTTTTGACGAGCATGAACGGCTGTCAGGACTCTGGCTTCACCAGGGGAAAAGCGCGTGGGTGCCCTTATCCTTGACACCGATGGACATTGTCAGAGCTCGCTTACACGCAGCAGCGCCCACCTGGGGGGAGTTCACGGCGCGCCGGCACGCCGCGTACTTGGGCTTCGAGGTGGGGCCCGAGCGCGCGCAATCGTCGTGGACGAAACCGCTGCAGAAGTACACGTCGCGTGCACGGACATGGCGGGCCGTGGGCGGAGGAATGCTCATCACCATCCTCGCCTACCGCGTCTACATCTTCCCCGCCCTTTGCTTCCTCATGCAGCTGGACAGGCTGCCGCCGGACTGGGCCGAGCATGAGCAGAAGGCATGCGCGCTGCTGTTCCCGGGGCCTCGCTGCTGGACGCCACCTGCCGCTTTGCGTGATTTATGCTCGTTGGGACTCCCTTCGCAGCTTCCCGATGCCCACGCCACAGCCCTCGCGGCCAAGTGCAGGGTACACCGATGGGAGGCCGACGCCACAGGGGGCTTGCACATCCCACGCCGGCGGCGCTTGCTGCTGGACAAGATTAGCGGTTCGGACAACCTCCAGCAGTTGGCCACCTGGCACGAGTGGTACACTGGCATCTTCATCATGAATCTCGCGGACGCGCAGTATCGCCTAGAGGCCCGCGCCGCCGGGACCGGCACCTCCGCCGCATTGCTGGCCCAAGGTGTTTCTGCTATTCCGACTCCCCGGTCGCAGTGGCAACGGCGCTGCCGCCAGCTGCTGACGCCGCCGAGCCCAGTGAGCACCACACGTGAGCTGCCACGCGCCCTGTATCGCCTTCCCCTCCACCTCCTTCCAGGTCGTCGATTGCCCCGAGCGTTGACAGTTCTGCGCGGTTTTGCACCGGCTGTGTCCCCCAGGGTCTGGGCTTCATTGTACAGGGCCTTGTGTAACAGCTGGACGACCGCCCGCCGTTTTGGACGTTGGGCACCTTGCCCCTTCGGGTGTCCGCGTGGCGAAGACAGTCTACAGCACTTCGCGCAATGCCCTTGCCTGGCGGAGCTAGGCTACAAGCACTTGCGTCCACCCCGCCCCGCCCCAGCGGCTCGTCTCTCGAGTTCTGTTGCTCTGGAGCCTTCATTTTCCGAAGGCACGGCCCCTCTGTTAGCTCGTCGCGCCCTGGCCGCATACTGTACATATGCTGCCTCCTGCGCGGCGCGACACCACACTACAGCGGACGCGGCTAGCGCCTGGTGGCAGTATGGCCGCGAGGCCTGCGCAGCTCATCCGTCGCTGGCTGCCCTAGTTGCCGCGGCGTGGCAAGAAACGCTTGGTTGATATCGGTGTGCTGGTCAGTCATGTTCTCCCTCATTCCCCCCTCCCCCTCCTTCCCCCCCGCTCTGCTCGTGCATGCTGCATGTTACGTTATGTCATTTAGCCAATACTCGCTGCACCCGCAGTCTTCTGCCGTTTTGACGTTTCTCTTGGCCCCTACGTTCCTCCCGGCCCCCCGGCTACTGTGATACGATATTGGGTGAATTCGTATCAGCCTGTGTCTTGGTTACTGTTGTGCGTATGATACAAATGGCCAGCCAGGTCATGTGGGGTGCCCGCACAACGTTTTTGTCCAGACTCCCTTCCCGCGAGTTCCTTCCCAAACGTCGTTAAAACCGCGCGTTTCACCACAGCAGGGCTGCGCCGCAGCGTGCGCCCGAGGTGCGATTTGTTTTCCTTCGCCGCTTGTGGAACCGTCCAGGAAGCAATCGCCTTCATCGGCGCGTTCGAAGTTTGAAGCACAAATGCGAACACATCTTCGCCAGTTTCCCCCACTCCGGTCCAGATACTGCGTGGACCATCGGCGGGAAAACAGCCACACTTTGTTGGGAGAGTGTTCTCCGAAGCTATGGCGAAAAGCAGCTCCTGATTGGTGCAGGTATCCTCCCTCCCTCCCTCCTCGTCCTTCCTTCTCGTCCTCCTTCCATTCCTCCTCCTTGAATGCGGTGACGTTTACCCGGCCGGCCACTTCCGAGCTCTGCCGCTATATTCCTACAGTGCGTTTCTAGCCCGTGTCCGCTCGTTTTGCCAGGGGGCGGCAGCGCCTCGTTGATGGGTGCGAATATAGCCCCCATGAGGGGAAGCGGATTCGTCACACAATCGGACAAGGGTTAGAAGTTGTTGGGCATGTGCGCTGGTGAGGGGAGGAAGAGAAAAAAAAAAAAAAAAAAAAAAAAAAAAAAAAAAAAAAAAAAAAAAAAAAAAAAAAAAAAAAAAAAAAAAAAAAAAAAAAAAAACGCAAATGTCAAAATCCTTCAAAAATCTATGGAAAATCAATGGTTTTGACCTCTTCGGGCCTCCCTGGAGGACCTCTTGGAGGCCTCTTGGGCCGTCTTGGAGGCTTCTCGGGGGCCTCTTGGGCCGCATTGGGCCGTCTTCAGGCTATCTTAGGCCGTCTAGGGCACATCTTGGGCCGTCTTGGAGGCATCTTGGGGCCATATGAGCCGTCTTGGAGGCCATCTTGGCCGTCTTGGAGGCATCTTGACCGTCTTGGATGCCATCTTGGGGCCGTCTGGGGCAGGAAAACTGTTTGCAACCACCTCTTCTGGGTGGCCGGCGGGACGCGCTGGAGCCCCGGGGGGAGTTCTTTTGGAAAAAGAACCAAAACCAAAACCGTAATAGTTTGGCACGCCAGGCACCCCTGCGATGAATCGACAGGGGGCGGGCGGATCGAAGACGCCTACTGCGAATCACCGCCGCCCGCTGTCTTTGTGGAAGCGCCTATGTGGCCGAACGTTGAGGCCAGACCTGCCAAGCTATCGGACCATGTGTTCCCCGAATCGGTTTAGAAAGCCTTCGGGGAACACGTGGGCATCTTGAAGGTCATCTTGGCCGTCTTGGAGGTCTCTTGGGCGATCTTTCGGCGATCTTTGGGGGCTCTCGGGCCGTATCGGGCCGTTGGAAGGCCGAAAGGAAGGAAATGTCAGAATCCGTCAAAAAAACCTAAGACAAATCAATGTGGTTGGCCTCTTCTGGCCTTCTGGAGGCCCTCTTGGGGGCCTCTTGGGCCGTCTTGGGCCAGCTTCGAGCCAACTTCGGCCATCTGGGTGGCTTCCTAGCACGTCTGACGCCGTCGGGAGCCGTCTTGGGGGTCTTTCGGGGCCAACGGGGGACCCTCTTGGCGCGCTTCGGGGCCGTCTTGGAGGCCATCTTGGGCGTCTTGGAGGCCATCTTGGGCGTGTTGGAGGCCTCTTGGGCCATCTTGGAGACCACTTGACCCGTCATGGGGCTCTCTTGGGCGATCTTGGGGGCCTCTTGGGCCGTCTTGAGCCGTCGGAATGCCGAGAATAAGCAAATTCCAAAATCCTTCAAAAACCTTAGGGAAACCAATGATTTTGGCCTCTTCGGGCCCTCCTGGAGGACCTCTTGGAGGCCTCTTGGGCCCGTCTTGGAGGCCTCTTGGGGGTGTCTTGGGCCATCTTGGAGGCCTCTTGGGAGCCTCTTGGGCCGTTTTGGGTTATCTTGAGGCCATCTTAGGCGGTCTTGGGTGCATCTTGGGCCGTCTTGGAGGCATCTTGGGGCCATCTTAGCCGCCTTGGAAGCCATCTTGGCCGTCTTGGAGGCATCTTGGAGGCCATCTTTGGCCATCTTGAGCGAAAAAGCCGACGAGATTGGGGAATTGAGCGCCTTCCGGGTGGCTTGCCGGCGGGACGGGCCGAAGCCCCAGGGGGAGTTCTTTGGGAAAAAGAACCGAAACCAGAACCTAGAGGGTTCAGCACGCCAGGCACCCCTGCGATGAATCGACAGCGGGCGGCGGATCGAAGACGCCTACGGCGAATCACCGCCGCCCCCTGCCTTTTTGGGAGCGCCTATGTGGCCGAACGTTGAGGCCAGACCTGCCAAGCTATCGGACCACGTGTTCCCCGAATCGGTTTGGAAAGCCTTCGGGGAACACGTGGGCATCTTGAAGGTCATCTTGGCCGTCTTGGAGGCCTCTTGGGCAAGCTTTGGGCGATCTTTGGGGCTTTTTGGGCCGTCTCGGGCCAGCTTCGAGCCAACTTCGGCCATCTTGGTGGGTTCCTGGCACGTCTGAAGCCGTCGGAAGCCGTTTGGGGGGCCTCTATGGGCCGACTTGGGGCCCGCTTGGAATGCTCCAGGGCCGTCTTGGAGGCCATCTTGGGCGTCTGGGAGGCCATCTTGGGCGTGTTGGAGGCCTCTTGGGCCCTCTTGGGGCCCTCTAGGGGCCATCTTGGAGGCCACTTGGGCCATCATGGGGCTCTCTTGGGGGCCTCTTGGGCGATCTTGGGGGCTTCTTGGGCCGTCTTGAGCCGTCGGAGAGCCGAAAAGGCGCAAATGCCAAAATCCTTCAAAAACCAAAGGAAAATCAATGATTTTGGCCTCTTCGGACTCTCCTGGAGGACCTCTTGGAGGCCTCTTGGGCCGTCTGGGAGGCCTCTGGGGGGCCTCTTGGGCCGTCTTGGGCCGTCTTGGACTCTCTTGGGTCGTTTTGGAGGCCATCTTTGGGCCATCTTGGGCCATCTTCGCGATTTGTTCAGGATGTCCCGAGCGAAACGGCCGTTTTTGGGCATTGAGGGATGGGTTTTCCGAAATTTGCGGGTGGCCGGCGGGACGGGCCGAAGCCCACTGGGGAGTTCTTTTAGAAAAAGAACCAAAACCAAAACCTGAATCATCCAGCACGCCGTGCACCCCTGCAAGCAGGGGGCGGCGGATCGAAGACGCCTACGGCGAATCACCGCCGCCCCCTGCCTTTGTGGAAGCGCCTATGTGGCCGAACGTTGAGGCCAGACCTGCCAAGCCATCGGACCATGTGTTCCCCGAATCGGTTTGGAAAGCCTTCGGGGAACACGTGAGCGTCTTGATGGTCATCGTCGCCGTCTTGGAGGCCTCTTGGGCGATCTTTCGGCGATCTTTGGGGGCTCTTGGGCCGTGTCGGGCCGTCGGAAGGCCGAAAAAAGGGAAATGCCCAAATCCATCAAAAACCTTGGGAAAATCAGTGATTTTGGCATCTTTTGGCCTTCCTGGAGGCCCTCTTGGGGGCCTCTTGGGCCCTTTTGGGCCAGCTTCGAGCCAACTTCGGCCATCTTGGTGGGTTCCTGGCACGTCTGACGCCGTCGGGAGCCGTTTTGGGGGCCTTTCTGGGCCAACGGGGGACCCTCTTGGGGCGCTCCAGGGCCGTCTTGGAGGCCATCTTGGGCGTCTTGGAGGCCATCTTGGGCGTGTTGGAGGCCTCTTGGGCCGTCTTGGGGCCCTCTAGGGGCCATCTTGGAGGCCACTTGGGCCATCAGGGGGCTCTCTTGGGGGCCTCTTGGGCGATCTTGGGGGCTTCTTGGGCCGTCTTGAGCCGTCGGAGAGCCGAAAAGGCGCAAATGCCAAAATCCTTCAAAAACCAAGGGAAAACCAATGATTTTGCCCTCTTCGGACTCTCCTGGAGGACCTCTTGGAGGCCTCTTGGGCCGTCTGGGATGCCTCTGGGGGGCCTCTTGGGCCGTCTTGGGCCGTCTTGGACTCTCTTGGGCCGTTTTGGAGGCCATCTTGGACCATCTCGGGAGGACTTGGAGGCCATCTTGGGCCATCTTCGCGATTTTTTGAGGATGTCCCGAGCGAAACGGCCGTTTTTGGGCACGGTGGCGGCGGGACGGGCCGGAGCCCACTGGGGAGTTCTTTCGGGCCTCTTGGGGGCCTCTTGGTAGCCTGTTGGTGGTCTCAGGGGCCCTTTTGGGGCTTATGGCGCAAAAAATTAGTCCGTGTGCCCCCTCTGTTGCTCCTTTGGAGCCGTCTTGCCTCTTGGGCCGTATTGGAGGCCTCTTGGGCCGTGACGTTTTGGAGCGTCGGAAAACCGAAAAGGCGAGAACGCAAAAATCTCCCAAAAACCTTCAGGATATCAATGCCTTTTGACAGTCGGGGCCCTGGAGGCCTCTTGGGCCGTCTAAAGGTCATCTAGAGCATCCAGCAGCGATGTTTCGGCGTCTTGGACCGCACTGGGGGCATATTGAAGCCTTCTTGTCCCATTGTGGGGTCCAACTTGGACGCGCCGGGGCCGGGGAGGCACGGCGGAGCTCTGCGACATTTTGGCATGTGGGGTCTGGGCCCTAAAATTCAATCCTGAGGACAGAGGACTACAGAGGACTTGGAGTCGCTCCAACCCGTGCCTCGCCCACGGTGGCGGATTCCGAGGCTGTGCCAGGGATGGTACGAGAGTTGTTCGACGAAGTCGCGAGCGAGTCTTGGGAGCTGACTGTCGTTGACGCAACATCGGGCGCTTATCCAGGCGACCTGGACACGTTCAGCGGCTTCATGGTCATGGGTAGCCTGTGCTCAGTAGCGGCAAGTGCAGAGCACCCTCCGTGGGCCAGCAAGCTCCTCGACTTCATCCGCTCGCTCCGCGCCCAGCAGCGGCCGCTCGTCGGCGTCTGCTTCGGTCACCAGGCCATGGTGGCCGCGCTGGGCGGGTGCGTGGTGGCGAGCCCAGCTGGCCTGCAGACTGGCCTGAAGTCATACGCGCCATCGCGGCAAGCGCAGCAGGTTATGGGAATCGACTCTGCCGAACACCTGCGGCTCTTCTGCTACCACTCGGACGTCGTGGTGACCCTGCCCGCCGGCGCAGAGAGCTGGGGCTATAACCGAAGCGGTCATTGGGGTGCCACGTGGGGCGCGTTCGGCCTCAGCACGCAGTCGCACCCTGAGCTCTCGACGCCCACTGGCAGGAAGGTGCTGCGCGGGCTGCTCGAGCGCACTCGCGACCAGGGGCCGCCAGAAGACGCGGCCTTCGCCCACCCGACTTTGGAGGAGCTGGAGCGAGAGATGGCTGCGCTGGACAGCCCCACCGACCATGCGCTTGTGGCCGCGGCCTTCGCGCGGATGCTCGGCGTGCTGCCCGCGAGGCCTGGCCACGACTCGGAGGGCCGCGGGGCCAAGCGCGCTCGGCTTTCCCTGGCGGCGTAGCTCCGCTGGCAACGGTCAGCCCCTCGGGCCAGAGCCCGCGGCCTCAGAGCGCTGTTGGCAGGGCGTCGGGCCGAGCGCAGCGCGACCATGGCAGGCTGGCAGCGATCTCAATGAAGTGCGCTCGCGCGCGCGCGGCGTGGGTGGACCACCGCCGCCTCGACTCTTTTTAGGGGGCTTTGCATTCAACAGGGGAGTTTCCCCTGGGGCCCACCTCTCCTGGGGGCTTCCGCGGCGACCCCCCGCCCAAGGCCTGCTGGGGAAACTCGTGGATGTGGGAGGGTGGGTGCGGCAGCCAGATCTCGACGGGAGCCTCAGCCCGGTGGATCTAAATCGGGGGCGGAAAAGAGGGGGGGGATGACTAGGGGGGGGTGGATATCATGGCGGGGGCCATGACATTTCCCCAGATTTCATGGCGCCTCTTCTTGTTTTAATACGTCCCTGGCCCCCCCGCTGGGCCGCGCACATGCCGCCGGTCATGATTTGCACCCCCCCCTCTTGGACACCCCCCTCTTGGCCGCTCCCGACTAAAGCTCCGTGGCCAGAGCCACGTGCCCGAGAGTGGAACTCGCTGGACGGCGTTTCGGGGGCAGCCTCTCCGCTCTGCGGAGGGCCGGCACCAGAAGATCTGCACTGGGGCTCCAGCGAGTGGCATCTCCTGGCCCGCTGTCTCCGCCTGGCCCGTTTTCTGCCTGCCCGCCCGCCCCGCCGGCCCTGGCCTCCCGCCTGGGCGTTCGTCGTCGTCTGCCTGCTTCTCCCCTCCTCGTCCCCTTCCGCCGGACAGCACAGCCTGCCCGGAACCAGCGTGGCGGCATATAGGGAGCTGCAGGGTTCACCCCCGCAGCGCCTCGCTTTGCGCTGCAGCCCGCTCTGCGGCATCTCCTGTGCTTTTCTGCACCCTGTCCCAGACCGTCGGAGACCACCGCCTTTGGCTTCCGGGTAAGAGCTCGGCCCTCCGGCTGCCATTTGGGACGACCTGGGCACCCCCGAAACGTTCCCGGTGAGGCGCCGTTGCTGGAGAGCACTCCGGCGTTGGATGGCCGCCGAGAACCGCCGAAGCCGTCCTCGAGCATCGAGCCTCGAAGCCCGCCCGCTCGTCCCTCCTCTGCCGGCTCGTCGCCAGCCGTGCGCGCCCGCGCCGGCGGCAGCATCTCGCGCCCTGCGTACTGCTGGCGTCGGGCGCGCCCTGGGCCGTCGGTCGCGAGGGCGGTGCGGGGCCGCGCGGCAAGCAGAGCACGCCCTCGTGCTCGCTGGAGGCCGTGAGGGCGCATCCGCCTCGGTGGATGCGGCGGGTGGTCCGAGCGGCGGCAGGGGTTCCCCCCCTTGCAGCAGGCGTCCGTTCAAAGGAAAGAGAGAGAGAGAGAGAGAAAAAGAGAAAAAATAAAAAAATAACAAAAAAAAAAAAAAAAAAAAAAAAAAAAACTGGCGAAGGACCCAACCATATGCAGTTGTGAATGCCGCAATTGTGCTGGGTGGTGGCGGCGCATGCGGGCGGTGCCAGTGGGACCTTCGGTGGAGCTCCCTATGGGGCCACGAAACGCTGTACTGGGTGGGTGAGACGCGGTCAGCAAGGGCTGTGCTGCGTGGTGGCGGACGCATGCGGCGGTGCCACTGGGACCTTCGGTGGAGCTCCCTATGGGGCCACGAAACGCTGTACTGGGTGGGTGAAACGCAGGCAGGGAGCAAGGGCTGTGCAGGGTGGTGGCGGACGCATGCGGGCGGTGCCGCTGGGACCTTTGGTGGAGCTCCCTATAGGGCTACGAAGCGCTGTTCTGGGTGGGTGAAGCGCAGGGAACAAGGGCTGTGCTGGGTGGTGGCGGACGCAAGCGGGCAGTGCCACTGGGACCTTTGGTGGAGCCCCCTATGGGGCCACGAAACGTGCGAGGGGTGTGCCAGAATGGGGTGTGGAACCGCATGCCAGCGCAGCCACTGGGGCCTTCGGTGGAGCTCCCTATGGAGCCACGAAACGTGTGAGGGGTGTGCCGAAATGGGGGGTGGAACCGCATGCGAGCGCAGCCACTGCGGCGTTCGGTGGAGCTCCCTATGGGGCCACGAGACGTGTGAAGGGCGTGCCGAAAAAGGGGGATGAGGGGTGGAACAGCATGCGAGCGCAGCCACTGGGGCCTTCGGTGGAGCTCCCTATGGGGCCACGAAACGTGTGAGGGGTATGCCGAAATGGGGGGCGGAACCGCATGCGAACGCAGCCACTGGGGCCTTCGCTGGAGCTCCCCCTGGGGCCACGAAACGTGTGAGGGGTGTGCCGAAATGGGGGGTGGAACCGCATGCGAACGCAGCCACTGGGGCCTTCGGTGGAGCTCCCTATGGGGCCACGAAACGTGTGAGGGGTGTGCCGAAATGGGGGGTGGAACCGCATGCGAACGCAGCCACTGGGGCCTTCGGTGGAGCTCCCTATGGGGCCACGAAACGTGTGAGGGGTGTGCCGAAATGGGGGGTGGAACCGCATGCGAACGCAGCCACTGGGGCCTTCGGTGGAGCTCCCTATGGGGCCACGAAACGTGTGAGGGGTGTGCCGAAATGGGGGGTGGAACCGCATGCGAACGCAGCCACTGGGGCCTTCGGTGGAGCTCCCTATGGGGCCACGAAACGTGTGAGGGGTGTGCCGAAATGGGGGGTGGAACCGCATGCGAACGCAGCCACTGGGGCCTTCGCTGGAGCTCCCTATGGGGCCACTGGGGCCTTCGCTGGAGCTCCCCCTGGGGCCACGAAGCGTGTGAGGGGTGTGCCGAAATGGGGGGTGGAACCGCATGCGAGCGCAGCCACTGCGGCGTTCGGTGGAGCTCCCTATGGGGCCACGAGACGTGTGAGGGGTGTGCCGAAATGGGGGGGAACCGCATGCGAACGCAGCCACTGGGGCCTTCGGTGGAGCTCCCTATGGGGCCACGAAACGTGTGAGGGGTGTGCCGAATGGGGGGTGGAACCGCATGCGAACGCAGCCACTGGGGCCTTCGCTGGAGCTCCCTATGGGGCCACGAAACGTGTGAGGGGTGTGCCAGAATGGGTGTGGGAGGGGGAGGAGGGGGGAGGAGGGAGGAAGGAAGGAGGCGGGAACGCGGGGCACCGTCTCTTCAAAACGAGGACCCAACACCACAGGATGGTTGGGAAAAAAATAAATACAAGAGTGAGTGAGTGAATGACTGAATGAGATAATGAGACAGGGAGAGAGAGAGAGAGAGAGAGAGAGATAGAGAAACAAAAAAAAGAGAGAGAGAGAGAGAGGGAGAGTGAGAGAGGTGGAAAGAGAGAGGAAGGGAGGGAGGGGATGAGAAGGGAGGAGGGAGCGAGAAGGAGGAGGGGGAGGGAGAAGACAGAAGGGAGGAAGTAAATTCCGGTTGAAGCATCGATCGTGGTCTGAGCTTTGGCGTCGGAGATCGCCTTTGACGAGAAACGTTACTTCATTGTGGGTGCACTCCAGCAGGAGCGCCAACAAGTTGAGAGCGCATTTGAGGCCAAGGCTTCCAAGCATCGTGTGTGTGTGTGTGCTCACAGGTAGCTGGCAAGCCAGCCTATGGGCCGACAAATGACTCAGGGTGGTCTATGCGTGGGGATGGGGCGAGGAGCAGCAATGCAGAAATGCGACATGCTTCAATTCGTCAGAGAGCGGACTTTGCACGCTGCATCCAGAAGAGGCCAATGAGTCGCAAACGACACCTCGGACTAGCAGGCATTGTCAGCACAGGGTGTAGCGTCGCCGCCGCATTTCGGATCAAGTCTGTGTTGCACAGGGAACTGCAACGCGACCTGTGCTGATGAAACCGCTCCCTTTACGGCACACTGTGCGGTTCTTCCTGCGTGAGGTCGCGAGCAAGAGCATTCGACAGCTCCAGCGTCCTGGGGGCCTGGACCACCATTTCCTCCTCCTGCTGCGTTTTTGGGCCATTGGACGGGCCCTTTCGCCTCCACGGTCAAGTGCGGCTCGCAGGACGGATCGGGATGTTGCCAAGGGAGGGCTTGGACATCGATTTTGGATTCTCCTCGGCTTCACGATTAGGAAGTGCTTGTGTTTTGCGTGTCGCGACAGCGGGCCTGGCGATACGCAATACCCTGCAAACAGATAGCGTGTTGCTCCGCTCCGCGGGACGGGAGGCTCGGGATGATGATGCCTGGGGGCCAGGACGCGGTCAGCGTGCCGCGCCGAAGCATGGTGGGCCATACTTGGATGCGCGACACATTAAGCACAAGCTCTTGACCGTATCTCTTGATCTATCTTCGCAATTGCCCCTTGATTGTGTGACTCCATTCGCTCTCTCCCCAACCTCCTCCCTTGACACCTCATAGTGCGACCATGCTCAGAACCCACTCGAGAGCATTGTACCGACTTTGCCAGATCATACCCTGACAATTATTAGTACAACAAGTTATTTTCGGCGGGGTCTTTCGAATGCGCTCGAGAGAGAAAGAGAGATATAGTTGGAGAGAGAGAGAGAGAGAGACAGAGAACTGACCTTATCCCCACTGTCGCAGAAGCAGTTTCGATATCCTGCGATCTTGTCAAAATTATAGACGCTTCGCGTAACCCCACCAGCCCATCCAGAAACGATGTCCAGAGGAATCGCCTCGATCAGGGAAGTGGGCAGCACACAGAGGAAGGGTCCCCCAGTGGAGGCCTCTTGGAGCGACTTGGGGGCCTCTTGGCGGTCCCGGGCGCCTCTTAGAGCGTCTTGGGTGCCTCGGAGAGTTTCTTGAGGCCTCTTGGGGGGTCTCTTGGGAGCCTCTTGGAGACCTCTTGGGCGCCTGTTGGGGCATTGTGGGGCGGCCTGGGCGCCTCTTGGGGCCCACTTGAAGCGCTCTCGGGAGCCTTGGGAGCGCTCTTGGGGCCATCTTGGAGGACATCGATCAAACACGAGGGGAGCATAAATTAGCGTTGCCCCTCGGGAGCCCAAAAAGTCGAATCTTGGGGCGCTCTCTCTTGGGCGCTCTTGGGGCCGTCTTGGGGTCCGAATTTGGAGGCAGAGTGTGTTTTGTATTGTTTTTACCAGGGATGGTGGGGGGGGGCCCTCATGGACTCGGGTTGGCTCCCAGTCGCCTGGGGGAGGGGGTGTATACTAATACGGAACAGTGATCAAGACGCCTTCCCCACCCGCAAGCCGTCTCGCTCACTCCCACCCGCCCTCCCAACATATACGTAGCACCCGAGCCTGGCCCGAGCCGCAGCATATTCAGCAGTCGTCTTTGGATGAGCAACTACTGGGGGCGAATCCGCCGCCGCCGCCGCCGCCTCCGCCGCCGCCGCCGCCAGCCCCCGCCGCCGCCGCGCCGCTGCCGCCGCTGCTGCCCGCCGCCGCCGCCGCCGCCGCCGCGTCGCCCCCGCTGCCGAATCGCCGCCGCCGCAGCCGCTGCCGCCACCGCTGCCGCCACCTCTGCCGCCGCCGCCGCCGCCGCCACCGCCGCCGCCGCCACCGCCGCCGCCGCCGCCACCGCCGCCACCACCGCCGCAGCCGCCGCAGCCGCTGCCCCCGCCGCAGCCGCCGCAGCCGCCGCCGCCGCCAAGTGTATTCTGTATTGTTTTTGAGAGGGATGGTGGGGGGAGGCCGCATCGGGTTCGTTGCGCATGCTCCGAATTTGGAGGCACAGTTTGTGCTTGTCTTGTTGTTTACAAGGGATGGTGGGGGGTGGCCCGCATTGTCTTTGGTTCCCAGTCGGCTGGGGGAGGGGGTGTATACAAATAGGGAACTGTGATAAACGAAGAGGGATGGGTGGTAGAGGAAGCTCCCTAAAACACCTTACGCCTTAAAGGGTTGGTGGGATTGTCTTCCCACCCACTCGTCGTGCTCTACTAGTCTGGGGGTCGTGGAACCCTTGCCCAATGGCTGATGAGGCGCGCGGCAAATTCATTCGCACCATGGTTGAATCGATAATATTATCTTCCTGTTCAGCTTACCAGCGTTCGCTCTGAGTTGCAGATGTGCTTCAGCAAGTGTCATAAGTGTGCAGACTAAGTTGCCGGGGATGTTGCCGACATTGTGTGTTTGCCCACGGCGTTTATGATGACGGACTGGTCTCGAGAACATTGTGTTTCCTGTCAGGTAGCCCCACTCGCCAAACGTTCTGCAGCTTGGCTCGTGCGAAAAAAAAAAACAGGTGGTCGGGTACAGGGCATGCACCCGGAGCTCGCGTACCTGATGTTTCCGAGATCTCGCTGCAAGCCTGAAAATGCACAAACGGACCACAGCGTGGGCAAATTAAACTTGCAACGATCACGCACGCATTCCAAGCACACGGAGACTCACATCACAGTGCACAGGCGAGCAGAATTTGCGACCCAGATTCTCAATGTGTGTTTCTGCCTCAGGCGGGGAAGCATGGGCGCGCCCAGCGTTGTCGATCCTTTTGACGTTGGTCGAGGACCGTTTTACCCCTGTGCGTTGTTTGTCTCTCCTCGTGTTTAGTCACTCGCAGACATTGCGGCTGATTGGGCTACCCTTTCCCTGAGCGCCCTCACCCAGAATTCGCACCCCAATGGTAACCGCATTGGCCCAGGAACGCGTGTAATACGATTGCATTTTCAACCAACAGCACGCTCTCACCACGAACCCTTTCATCTGGAACCAAGTGTTCACCCGCAGTTGATTTCTCACACAGATAGTCACAGATTAATTCGAGATTACGTCCTCACCTGGAAAGGCATCTTCGTTATATGTTTCTCGGTGTGGGATTGAGGCGAGCATGCATGTGATATCGAACGGCTTGAATCGAGCTTAGCGCACGAGTTACCACTCATCCGGAAACGCATATGCATCCACGCTTGGATTTACGCTAGCATCCGGCATGGCGCATCGGTCCAAATTTGCGACCGAACTCAGCTACGCGTCTTCACCTTGGAATGCCTGGCGAGTTTGGAGTCCGCATGTGTGTACAGTTGGTTGGCGAACGATTCGCTTATCGGTTTAACATGCATCACAGCCACGCTCTGCACATATTCGGCATTCCGCGGAGTGTCGCCCACGCGTGGAAAAAAGTCGAATATAGTAACCGTGCGCACCAAAAACGTAAGAGTGTCATGTGGTTTCCGAAATATTGGGGAGGTCCCCCAGGATGTTCTTGAGATGGTTGATATCGACTTGTTGAGTGGCCTTGCTTGATGGTTTTCTGCTGGACTGAATCCGACGGATGGGATTTCCAGTGTACTGCCCCGCTAGTTTCTTACGTGTGGTGTGCTCCTCGTATTGTCTTCACCTGGTCTCCTCGTCGTCGTGTGCGGAAGACCTTTCATTGGGTATCCCTGGCTCTGGCCTCTACGTTCTGGCCTCGTGGGCTAATCCTGGGGACGCTCACCCCGGGTCTTCATTGGACGCCGGCGGTAAGCCGTCAACCATGGTTACCGCTGGTGGACTCGTAGAGCTTCTGCCCGAGCACAGACACCTAGAGAATTGCGAGTAATGAAGTCTCCCGAGGCTGTAGAGTGGTGCATTCGAGGCTGCTGACTCGGTTTAAACTCGGGTGCCCTGTAGCTGCTCTACCAGACGCTTCGCGTAACCCCACCAGCCCATCCAGAAACGATGTCCAGAGGAATTGCCTCGATCAGGGAAGTGGGCAGCACACAGAGGAAGGGTCCCCCAGTGGAGGCCTCTTGGAGCGTCTTGGGAGCCTCTTGGCGGTCCTGGACGCCTCTTAGAGCGTCTTGGGTGCCTCGGAGAGCTTCTTGGGGCCTCTTGGGGGTCTCTTGGGAGCCTCTGGGAGGCCTCTTGGGCGCCTGTTGAGGCCTCCTGGGGCCTCCTGGGCGCCTCTTGGGGCCCTCTTGAAGCGCTCTTGGGAGCCTTGGGAGCGCTCTTGGAGCCCTCTTGGGCCATCTTGGAGCCATCTTGAGGCCTCGGATGGCCATCGGAAGCGAAAAGGCGAGACGGCCAAAAATACTGATTTCCCAAAGGTTTTGGAAGGAGTTGGGCCTCTTCGGGGCCTCCTGGGGGAGCTCTTTGGCCTCTTGGAACCATCTTGGAGCGGTTGGGGGGCCTCTTGGAGCATCGTGGGAGCCATCTTGAGGCATCTTGGAAGAGCTTGCCATCTTGGAGGTCACCTTGGGCTCTCCCAGGCGCTCACCTGCCCATGAAAATTGACGGAAAAAGGGACGAAGAGACACATTTGGAGAAACAAAGCGAGCAACCAGGGTGAACCGAGAGATCTTTGGGAGCAAGGGGGTGGCCTTGGAAGGTCTCTTCGGGCCATCCCTGGGGGCCGCGTGGGGGCGAAGGGACAAGGAGGCGGAGGAGGATGACGAGGACGAGGAGGGCGAGGACGCGGGTAAGGACGAGGACGAGGAGGACGAGGACTAGGATGAGGACGAGAAGGACGAGGATTCATGGAACGATCTAGAGGTATTCTTGCGGCCGCTGCTGCTGCTGGAACTCTCTGGGAGTTTTGGGAGCCCTCTTGGAACCCTCTTGGTAACCCTGGAAGCCTTCTTGGGATCATCTTGGAAGCCATCGATTACAGGATGGGGGGGTCCCCAACTCAGCTCCCAGGAGCCCGCAAACCGCTTCTTGGGGCTCTCTTGGAGCGCTCTTGGGCGCTCTTGGAGCGGTCTTGGGGCCGTTCGGATCATCTTGGGAGCCATCTTGAGCCAGTTTGGGCTACCTGAACCATCTTGGAGGTCATCTTGGGCTCTCTGAGACCGCTCGGGGGCCTCTTGGGGGCCTCTCGGGTGCCTCTTGGGGCCCTCTTGGAACCCTCTTGGAACCCTCTTGGGGCTCTCTGGGGGCTCTCTTGAGAGCCTTGGAGCGCCTCGTGGGGCCGTCTTGGAGGCCATCGATCAAAGGAGGGGGGGTCCTAAATTTGCCCTCCCACCCCCTCCGGGGCCATCAAAATCGCCCTTTGGGGCCCTCTTGGGGCGCTCTTGGGGCGATCTTGGCCGCTCTTGGGGCCGTCTTGAGGGCCTTTTTCGGACCCCTCTTGGAGCTTTCTTGGGCCATCTTGGGGCCATGCTGAGGCTTCAAAAACGCATCGGAAGCGAAAAAGGCGAGAAGGCAAAAATCAGTGATTGTTCTCAGGTTTTTGAAGGATTGGGGCTTCTCGGGGAGGCCCCGAGTGAGCTCCAAAAGCACTTGGATCCGTCTTGTGGCCCTCTTGGGGCCTCCTGAAGGCATGCCGGAAGCTGTCTTGAACCATGTTTGGCGATCTTGGAGGCCATTTTGGGCTTTTTGAGGCCCTCTTGGTGCCATCTTGGGCCACCTCGGGCGCCCCAACTGCTCGCGAAACCCCGCGTCCAGGTCCAGGGGAGGGGGTGGGGAGAAGGGTCAAGTTAGCCAGCTCGAACGAGCCAGAGGGCTCCGTCCACTCCCACCCGCCCTCCCACAACATAGCAAGTGCGTCGCGTCCGACGCCCGTCGCTCATCTTAAATCGTGGGTGGCTAGACGTTCAGCGTGCGACATGAGCTGCGTCCGATTCCTGTCGCGTATTGAGCAGCGTCGACGAGAAACAAGACCGCGCGCGATGTACGCCGCGCCCCGCTCTGGCCTCTCATGTTGCATCGTCGGATACAACATGTCCAGCGCGCGAAGTGCGCCGCGTCTCATTTCAGCCACGCGCGTTGTACCGCCAATTGTTTCGCTCCTGCCGCGCATGGAGGAAGGGGAGGAGGAGGAAGAGGAGGAGGAGGGGAGGGAGAGAGGGGGGGGGGGGGGAGAAACTGAGGAGGAAGAGGAGAATGCCTGTTGGGAATTCGCGGGGCGTCCTGGGAGCTTTCTGGCATACGCCTCAGGGCCTCTTGGATATATCGTCCGGGTTGGAACATTGTCAACACAAGTAGGCGCTAACCTCACAATCTTTCAAGCACCAAATGAAAATCTATATTTGTGTTGCCCCCAGGGGACATCCTGAACGCCTTTTTTCGACCTCTCGGGGGTCTCCCAAGGCACTTGCTTGAACCGTACTTGCTTGAGGCATTATGATTTGCCGCCCGCCCAGCTCCTCAACCCGACGGGCCGCAGCGTCGACGACAAGAAATTCCATGTTGACGAGCAGGCGTCCCCGCGCGATGTGCGCCGCGTCCCATTCCCGCCACGCGATTCGCAGCGCCGACGAGGCGAAAGCACATGTTGGCAAGAAAACCGTCGACATTGCGGTGTTTTCTGAGAAGTAGGATGGGGGGTCCGGCGTAGGGTTGGCCAGGCGTCCGCGCGAGATGCGCGCCGCGTCCCATTCTTGCTTCAATTACTTCTCGCAGCGTCGACGATAAGAAAGTCCATGTTGACGAAAAAAACGTTAATTTTGTATTGTTTTCCTTGGCAGGTAGGACGCGACCACCCGCTTGGGGCCTCCCGAGCGATGTCCATTCCGTCCCATTCGCG
>CAUYUJ010013313.1:259736-274736 GCA_963575745.1 Prorocentrum cordatum
TGCGCGTGTGTGGTGTGTGCGTGCCTGTGTTATGTGTGTTGTGCGTTGTGTGTGGTGTATATTGTGTGCGTTGTGTGTGGTGTGTGTTGTGTGTGTTGTGTGTGTTGTGGTGTGTGTGTTGTGTGTGTTGTGCGGTGTGTGTGTGTGTGTGTCGTGTGTGTGGTGTGTGGTGTGGGGTCCGTGGTGTGTGGTGTGAGGTGTGCTGTGTGTGGTGTGTGGTATGTGGGGTGTGGTGAGTTGTGGGCTGTGTGTTGTGTGCTGTGTGCTGTGTGTGATGTGTTGTGTGTTGTGTGACGTGCGATGTGCGATGTGTGTTGTGTGCTTTGTGCTGTGTTGCGTGCGTTGTGTGTCATGTATCGTGTATCGTGTGTCGTGTATCGTGTGTCGTGTGTCATGTGTCGTGTGTCGAGTGTCGTGTGTCGTGTGTCGCGTGTCGTGTGTCGTGCGTGCGCGTGATGCGTCGTTTGTATGTATGTATGTATGTGTACGTATGTGTATGCATGTTTGTGTAAATATAGATATATATAATATATATATATATATATATATATATATATATATATATGTATATATATAGATATGTATATATATATAGATATAGATATATACCGGCGGAACAGGCGCGAGGCCGCCAGGAGTGTGCCTGCGCCCTCCATGGGGGCTCCAGGGCTCATTTTCCTTGTGTTTTTACAGGGTTTGGGCCTCGGAGGCCGCCGCCTCCGACCCCCCATGGGAGGACGGGGCGGCCGGGAGATTCCAAAATAGTCCAGGAGGGCCTCCAGAGGCTCCCAACACGGCCCAAGCGGGCCCCGAGTCGCCGAAAGACCGCTCCAGGACGCCCAAGATAGACCCAAGACGGCCCGAGAGGCCCCCCAAGGCACTCTACGACGCTTCAAGACGCTTCTCCAGAGCGCTTCAAGAGGCCGAAATCGTCAATTTTATAAGGTTCTCGAACGATTTTGGCCTCCCAGCCTTTTCGGCTGTCCGACGTTCCAAGACGGCTCTGTAGGCCCCCAAGAGCGCCCCAAGACGGCCCAAGAGGGCCCCAAGACAGCCCCAGAGTCGCCCAAGACAGCCCAACAGAGCCCCAAGACGGCCCCAAGATGCGCCCAAGAGGGGGACCACGACTCCAAAATTCAACCCTCCCGCTTGAAGAGTGCCCCAGGAGGCCCCAAGGAGCCCCCAAGAGGCACCAGGAGGCCCCCAAGAGGCACCCAGGAGGCCCAAACGAGGCCTAAAGAGGCTACAAAACAGCCCCGAGGAGGCCCCACAACGGTCCCAAAACGGCGACCGAGAAGCTGCGAAACTGCCTTCACGACGTCCCCGCAGGCCAACCACGAGATCCAAACCAACACCTATGAGGCCTCTGACCCACCACCCAGGGCACGGTGGCGGGAGCAGTGACAGCACTTGTGCACAGCATGTTCCGGCGGGAGCCTTCCGCAACACGCTGCAGGAGGAGGAGGAAGATTAGGAGGAGAGAAAGGTGGAGTGGGAGGAGGAGGGGGGGACGAGGAGGAGGAAGAGGCCTCCCAGACAGCTCCAAGATAGCCGAAGAGGCTTCCAAGAGGGCCCTGGGCGGCCCACGAGGGCCCCAAGGCGGTGCCTGAGGCGCCCAAGACGGCCCGAGAGAGCCCCAAGAGAGGCCCAAGAAGGGAAACACGAACCGAGAACCCGAGCTTTCTACCCCGAAGGGTCTCGGGAAGTCCCAAGAGGCCCCCAATCGGATCCAAGAGGCTCCCGAGAAGCTCACAAGAGGGCCGACGAGGTTCTCAGAGATCTCCCGAGGCGGCCCCAAAAGGCACAACTCATTGTTTTACGATTGGGCTTTGACGGGTTTAAATTTTTTTTGCCTTTTGGCATCCCGATGCTCCGAGACGGCCCAAGAGGCTTCCAATACCCATCCCATATATAGAGGAAGAGGCCTCCAAGAGGGCCCCAAGACGGCCCGCGATGGCCCCAAGACAGTGCTTGAGGCACCCAAGACGGCCCGAGAGGGCCCCAAGAGCCCCAAGAGAGGCCCAAGAGGGGGAACGCGACCCAACAGCAGAGCGGTCCCCCCACAAGGCCCACAGGAGGCCGCAAGGGGCCCCCAAGTGGTCCGACGAGGACCCCAAAAGCTTCCCGAGGGCCAAAAGGCCCCTAGGAGACGTCCAAGAGGCCGTAAAACAGCCCAAGAGTGCCCTCGATGCGTCAAAACTGCTTCCAGGACGCTCCCGGGAGGCTTCCGGATTGCCTCAATCTGGCCGCAGGTTGCCTCAAATCGGGCCTCCACGCAGCCAAGACGCCCCCCCAAGAAGCACCCAAGAGGTGCCTCCAACAGCCAGTTGACGAAGCATGCGAAACACCCCAGAAGCTCCTCAGATGCCGTCGCGCGCCTGTGCTTGATAGCGTTGTCCAAGATCGTCCAGCGCCCCCCCGGCCTGGGCTAGAACCTGAGCGCGCGCGAAGCGCGCGCGATGGTTCTAGCCCAGGGGCCCGAAAACAGCTGCCCGACCCTCCATGGGAGTACCGGGGCTCATTTTCGCTGTGTTTTTACGGGGGTTCGGCGTCCCAGGCCTCGGAGGCCGTCGCGATGGTCCCGGACATTTTCCAGATCCTCGGCGCGGGCTCCAAGACCATTCCGTAGAGGGCTCCAACAGGCTCCAGGGCAGCCCAAGAGGGCTCCAAGACGGCTCCAGGAACGACTGCAGGGTCTCATTTTTCTTGTGTTTTCTGCAAGACGGCTCCAGGAAGACTGCATGTCTTATGAGGATGGCTTCGGCCCCTCGCCCCAAGCATCCCAAACTGCCTGAACGGTTCCCACTCGCCTTCCCAAAACCCAGCGCTTGCCCAAGCGCTTTCTGGACGGTCTTCGCCGGAACGCGCTGGAATGATCACGCGCTGCGGTTTCCCATGCCAACGTCCTCGGACGTGGGCGCCCTGCCACGAGCGCGTTCCGGGAAGATGCTCCCGGAACGCGCTGAGATATGGCCACATCTCGGGGACGCTCCCGGCACCGCTGCCCCAGCCTTTCTGGGCAGCCTCCACAGCGCTCCAGGAGGGCCCAAGACGCCCCCCAGGAGCCCCCAGAATGCAAAGGGATGCCCCAAGACGCTCATGAGCAGCCCAAGTCAGCCTTCCGACGGCTCTCGGGGCTCCCAGGTGGCCTCCAAGAGACCCCAAGACGGTACGTCCCGAAGAGGCCAAAGTCGTATATGTTCAATGGTATTTTCAATGTGTTTGGCTTCTCGCGTTTTCGAGCTTGCACCGGTCCAAGAGCGCCGAGAGCCTACATGGGGGTACCGGGGCTCATTTTCCATGTGTTTCGAAAGGGTTTCCGCGTCCTGGGCCTCGGAGGTCGCCGCCTCCGACCCCTCATGAGGGGACGGGGGGCCGGGGAGGTCCAAAATAGTCCAGGAGGGCCTCCAGAGGCATCCAACACGGCCCAAGCGGGCCCCGAGTCGTCGAAGGCCCGCTCCAGGACGCCCAAAAGAAAGACCCAAGACGGCCCGAGAGGCCCCCCAAGGCAGTCTATCTACGACGCTTCAAGACGCCTCTCCAGAGCGCTTCAAGAGACCGAAATCGTCAATTTTATAAGGTTCTCGAATGATTTTGGCCTTCCAGCCTTTTCGGCTGTCCAACGTTCCAAGACGGCTCAATAGGCCCCCAAGGGCGCCCCAAGACGGCCCAAGAGGGCCCCAAGACGGCCCCAGAGCCGCCCAAGACAGCCCAACAGAGCCCCAAGACGGCCCCAAGATGCGCCCAAGAGGGGGACCACGACTCCAAAATTCGACCCTCCCGCTTGAAGAGTGCCCCAGGAATCCCCATGGAGCCCCCCAAAGGCCCCAGGAGGCCCCCAAAAGGCACCCAGGAGGCCCAAACGAGGCTTATGGAGGCCACAAAACAACCCCGAGGAGGCCCCACAACGGTCCCAAAACGGCAACCGAGAAGCTGCGAAACTGCCTTCACGACGTCCCGGACAGGCCAAACGAGATCCAAACCAACACCCATGAGGCCTCTGACCCACCACCCAGGGCACGGTGGCGGGAGCAGTGACAGCACTTGTGCACAGCATGTTCCGGCGGGAGCCTTCCGCAACACGCTGCAGGAGGAGGAGGAAGATCAGGAGGAGAGAGAGCTGGAGTGGGAAGAGGAGGAGGGGGACGAGGAGAAGGAAGAGGCCTCCCAGACAGCTCCAAGATAGCTGAAGAGGTTTCCAAGAGGACCCTGGGCGGCCCACGAGGTCCCCAAGGCGGTGCCTGAGGCGCCCAAGACGGCCCTAGAGGGCCCGAAGACGGCCCCAAGAGAGGCCCAAGAAGGGAAACACGAACCGAGAATCCGAGCTTTCTACCCCAAGTCCCAAGAGGCCCCCAATCGGATCCAAGAGGCTCCCAAGAAGCTCCCAAGAGGGCCGACGAGGTTCCAAGAGATCTCCCCAGGTGGCCCCAAGAGGCACAACTCATTGTTTTACGATTGGGCTTTGACGGATTTAAAACTATTTCTGCCTTTTGGCATCCCGATGCTCCATGACGGCCCCAGAGGCTTCCAATACCGCTCCCACATACAGGAAGAGGCTTCCAAGAGGGCCCCAAGCAGCACAGCGGTCCCCCCACAAGGCCCGCAGGAGGCTGCAAGAGGCCCCCAAGTGGTCCGACTAGGACCCCAAAAGCTTGCCGAGAGCCGAAAAGGCCCCTAGGAGACGTTCAAGAGGCCGTAAAATAGCCCAAGAGCGCCCTCGATGCGTCAAAACTGCTTCCAGGACGCCCCCGGGAGGCTTCCGGATTGCCTCAATTTGGCCGCAGGTGGCCTCAAGTCGGGCCTCCACGCAGCCAAGGCGGCCAATGACGGCTTCAGATTGCACACGCCCCCCCCAAGAGGTGCCTCCAACAGCCAGTTGGCGAAGCATGCCTAACATCCCAGAAGCTCCTCAGATGCCGTCGCGCGCCTGTACTTGATAGCGTTGTCCAAGATCGTCCAGCGCCCCCCCCGGCCTGGGCTAGAACCTGAGCGCGCGCGAAGCGCGCGCGATGATTCTAGAGTAAATAGATACATATAAACAAATAGTGTATATATATATATATATATATATATATATATATATATATATATATATATATATATATATATATATACACACACACACACACACACGCACATACATACATACCCACCCACGCATATCATACATCTGTATGCATATACACATGTACAGTACACGCGCAGCATATGAATATGTGTTTACTTGCGTATCTGTATGCATATACACATGTACGAGTGTCTGTGCATATGTATGTACACGCGCAGTATGCATACACATACATACACATATACATATACATATGCATATACACAAATGTATGTATGCACGCGTAGATCATGTGTGTGTACACACATGGACCCCCACACAGGTAGATGTACGCACATACATTTCCCAGCCACATCATCAATTATCATCATCATCAGCATCAGCATCATCATCACCATCATCGTCACCATCATCATCATCACCATCATATATATATATATATATACACACACATACACATATATATATATATATTATAATATATATATATATTATATATATATATATATATCGACAATAGTCGAATCAGAAGTTACAAAAGAATTAATTTGTGAGTTAATATTTCCTTCATCTCGGGTATGCACATCTCCTTTAAAAAGTATGAATTCGCGAGTTAATACCTTCTCATGGTCCCACCAACACAAAACGTATTAATTTCCGAGTTAAGTTTTATTCTTTATCGACACGACACAGTATTAATTTGCGAGATAATTGTGTGTTTGTGTAACGAGACGAAATTATTAACTCGCAAGTTTTATGTTTTCTATTTGGGCAAGTGATAAGAAGAGAAGTCAACGCAGAAGTAATTTTATGAGAGCAAGTAGTAGTCGTAGCGGTCATAGTCCGGTATTAGAAGTAGTTGTATGGAAGTAGAAGTAGTTGTAGTAGTGTTGTTAGTCGGGATTAGTCCTAGTAGTAGGAGCAGCAGTAGTAGTAGCAAGTAGTTTTCTAGTAGTAGTGTGTTGTTCTCGTTTGTCGTTGTTTGTTTTCTCATTACATTCTTGTTTCTACTCTTCTGTCACGGCTTCGTGTTTCTGATTACCTTGTTGCATTGAAAAATTCAATTGAAAACTGTTCGGGAAAATAAATTGAAATTTTTCAAATATTTAAATGAATGTGATACGTTTAAAAGAAAAAAAAAGAAAAAAAATGCAAATCTATTATTGAACGTTGTAATTGTTAAAAACTAGAAAAATTTAGAAACACAGGAAGAAAAAAATGGTAGCGGAATTCGAGCATTTCTTGTTGTTTCAACATATTATGAAACCATATTTAGAAAATTTAATCGTCTTACATTGTTTCGGTGCTTAAAAATTCATATGTGTTCGTATTGCACGTCATTTTACCACTCGAATGTTTAGTAGTTTATTTTGTGTTCAAATTTGCCCGAATTTAAGCAGATTGTTCAGATTTGTTTACGATATTTTAGATTTTTTTTCTTGGTAAGTCTGTGATTTTGGTACTAAATATGCGATAGCATATCGCACGCACATGTCCTGTGTTTTTTGTTATGCGATATTTCGGTCCCTAAATGTGCCTTCCACGGGGTTTGAAAAGTAACACATAGAATAACGTAATGTTTCTTGCGACATTTTGGTGCTAAAATTGATGTGTTTTCTGTATTTATTTTACAATGGTATAAGAATTTCCAGGCGAGTTGCAAGCAGTCTGACAATTGCACGAAAACGTGGTGTTCCGAGAAAAAAAAACACAATAATAAGAAAGATTATTGGACATTCTATTGGGATCACAATAGGAATGCAACAAGTATGCGAGAATGCCACAGATGAAAAAGCAGACCGGTTGTTCGTTACAAGATAGAGGCCGACAAAGCGTCAAATCAACGAACTAAATGTTTTTAATCGTTACGCTTCAGAATGCTTTGGTAATTTCAATATGTTTCTGGAAAATCCTCCAAAAAAATGCAGGTTCGTCATGTTATTTTTTTTTTTTGTTCGCAGTGTCGATAAATCAAAAGATTTCAGCACGTATGGAGTTTTAATCAAAGTCGTTATTACCGGGCATTCCAGGTCCGGCTGGTTGATCTGTGGTAAAAAACAGAAATTTGAGGCCACATATTCCCGTGCGCGTTCATTTTGGCAGGTGGGGAAGACGAAAATGCTCACATCATGCTTGCCGATTTGTGTTTCGATATCGCGGATGGAAATAAATGTATATTTGGATTGCGAATGTTTTCACAGTGTTGAGAAGAAATATGAAGTACATTTATATGTACATCGATGTTTGCGACATACAAATCTAAAAGCGCAAAAACAAAGAAAGAACGACAAAGAAACCAAGAATTTACAGTTATAACCATATTTGACGCGCATAGCATGTGATTAACATTGATGTCGTTCGAAATGTTTCATGATGAGATATTAACACGAAATATGGGTTCCCGAACAATTAAAGTTGAATTGGGATTAACCGAAATTTTCGAAATACAGAATTATATTATGATTGGCACAAAAACAGTAGTATCCGTGGAACACGAAAATACGATCTTGGTGCAGTTCCCCACGGTTTTACAACATTTGCGACACACGTTATCAACGGGCGAGACAGCAAAATATGTTTACGTCATGCCAAAATACAAATTCAATCGTGCTTATGAAAATCCCCGTGCCATGAAAGCAATTGAAATTAACGCACTAAAACAACATCATACGTTCGGAATACATGCACAGATTTTGAACAATTTTCTGGCACAAGGTTCTACGGATTTTTACACGTACGATTACGTTACAGAAAAGGGAACATACAAAAATGTTCACAATGTTCATCAAATCTTTTCAGATTGAAGAATTTGTTGCCCGCATCCCTTTAAAGCCCAAAGTCGAGACTACGAAATAAACAAACGCCCAAAACCAAGGCAAAGGCAACGATGGAATTAAACAAATGTTATGCACCCTGTTCGTGATTTGCCCATGAAGAATATTGCATACGTGCAAAAATTGATCGAAAAATCATCCGATTGAGTTGCTGAACACAACAATTTTCGTTCCACGATGCGATGAATGAACATTCGCATAAGAAATTCTGTGCCCGCCTCAGGAAGGGTCATTGTTGCGGGGAACGTGAGCCGGGCTCATTTTATTGGCCAGAGTTAAAAATTGGAACAATTTTTTGACACATTCGAGCATTGAATTAGAGAAGTATTGTCAACGAATGCACGTGCACGTCGTTCTCGCGAATATAATTATTCACGGATTTACGTAACGAGATACCGGCGATGTAAAAACAATCGGCTCATCATGTTCAAACGCGCGCCGGTTTTTACCTCTCTGTCTCTCGCGGTCTACTTCTTTTTGGGAGCATGTCGGATTTGTATATGAACGACATCGAGATGGAGGCGAGCGCCCTGTGCAGGTGGCCGACGCCGTAACATCACTCCATTCGCCAAGAAAAAGAACACAAACGTGGAATGTGTACCTTTTCCAACCGAGCGGGCCGAAGGTACAAATGAAACTGTGATTATCACAAAGAGATGTTTGAGTCTTACACTACGGATCGATTGCATCACCGTTTCTGAAATATTTGAAATTTATCGAGAGAGAATAGGAATGAATAACAAGTATAGACATTTTTTCTTTGCCCGTGCTGACGGTCTGTCGTGAAATTTGGATTGAAAAGTCGCCGTTGAGGTTTACAGATTTCAGTGAACTTAGCAACCTTTGATTTTTCGCTGCCGCAATTCTGCCCGAGAGCCGCTACGAATCCTTAGGACACAGGGAGTAAGCTCTAGGAGGCCGATCGATCTCGAAAATACTTCCGGGAGACCAGCCGGCATCCTGAGCTTCGAAGTAATTCGATGCTCTCAAAAATTGATCCTGAAGCTTGGAAACTAGATAGGAAGCAATCTATCGCTTATTATATCGTTGTTATGTTTATTCTCTTTGTCGACAAAGCGCGGAACTATAGAATTTGAAGCTTATTTTCTAATAATTTTCTAGTTATAGAATTAACTCGCAAGTTCATATTTTTCTATACGTGATATATGTATACACACGAACCAAAAATATTAACTTGCAAGTTAATATTTTCTATCCGGGTTATATGTATACCAACGATCAAAAAATATTAACTCGCGAGTTAATATTTTTTAACTCGTGATTCCAGTCTCTTCCTATTTATATACATACATACATACATATGTGTGTGTGTGTGTGTGTAGAGAGAGAGAGAGAGAGAGAGAGAGAGAGAGAGAGAGAGCGAGAGAGAGAAAGAGAGGCAGAGAGGATATATAGGGACAGATAGAGAGAGAGAGAGAGAGAGATAGAGAGAGAGAGAGAGAGAGAGAGAGAGGGAGAGAGAGAGAGAGAGAGAGAGAGATGTAGAGATGTAGAGATATGGAGACACAGAGATACACACACACACACACACGCATGCAGACACATACACACCCAGGGAAAGCTTCTCATTTTTCAATAAGTATTAATTCAGTTCATTCTTATTTAGTATTATTTCATGTGTTTTGTACCTTGGTCAGGGCAATAAGACCAGTTTATGTAGTAATTTCGTGAGAGCAAGTAGTAGTAGTAGTAGTAGTAGTGACCATAGTTGTAGCTCTTGTAGTAGTGTAGTGTAGTAGTAGTAGTTGTGACCATAAAGAAGTCATAGAGTAGGATTAGTTAAGCAGTAGTAGAAGTAGTAGTTTCTCGGCGTCGTTTATCGTCGATGTCGTTTCTCCTCATTCTCGCTTCTACTCTTCCGCCGCGTTTCCGTGTTTCCGATTCGTTTGTTGTGATGTTGGATTCAGCCCTCTGAATCATTATCATATTTCAATTTCTTACAACGATAGAATAATATTTTAAGGCCAACACATTTGTAAATTCAATAGTGTTGGTAGTGCTCTTTACGGACCGCGTGCAATTTTTTTCCGGACAGCAAAGAAGGCTAGCTATACGACACAGCACAAGTCAGTTTATTTGTTAAGCACAAACGCGGTTGTGCGCGAGGTTCGATTCAGGGCATCCAGAAAAACACATATAATTAGAGAAAATGAAAAGCTAGTAAATGCACGTTCTTAGACACGCATTTATCTAAGACATAATTTTGGTATGGTTTTCAATTGGAAACATTCTTTTCCGAAAAGACACACGTGTATCTTGAAATTTTTGTCGAAAACAAATAACCAAAACATACATGAAACTAATATTTATCTACAAAAATATTAGTTGCAAAATAAATTAGAAACAGTCAAAGTGTAGAAAAAATGGAAATTGAATGAAAACACAGAAAGAAAAATTCGCAGCGACACAATTGAAGATTTTTTTTTCTCTGCTTTGTTTTTTTAGCGTATGATCAGAAACATTTTTTATTCAGAATTTGAAATGTTTGTTGTTTTTTTGCAGCATTTGATGCTTGATTTTCTGCAAGTCTCGGAATCGAAATACATGTAAGGTATTTGTTTTGTAGCTTTTCGACGTTTAATCTTTTGCCGTATCGGTATTTTTATATCATTCTGGTGCTGGAATATTCCCAGCATTCGTATTCAGATTTCTTGCTCTGTGTCCTTTCGTTCTGGCATTCCGGTGCTCAAATCTGCGTTTTGCGGGGTTTCGAACCAATTTTTACCTGCCGCATTTTGGTGCTGAGATTTATGTTTTTAACGCAATTATTCTTTCCCTCGAATTTGCCTCACATTCAAATGTTTGGTTTTTAATTACGGCGTTGCCGTTTTCAATTTTTGCAATACTTCCGAATTGAGACATGATTTGCGGCGTTTGGTTGAAACATTTGGTCTGCTGTGTTTTCTATGCGAGTGTTTTTCCGGAATGTTTGTCGTTGCATGCGCTTTTTTGGTGTTGCGTTGATATTTCTGTGAAAATTGAAATTTTAAATTATTTTCATTTCTTTGGAATACTATGTAAAGCAAGGAATAAACAACAGAGGAAGAAGAAGAAACAAAAACGAAACAAAAAAGTTGTTTACGACAAAAAATAAAAGTATTCCTTATCATGGAAAACATTACGAAGCAGAAAATAAAAAAAATATGCAAGAACAAAATCTACTTTTAAGAAAATCTGCCCAGAGAAAAAATCATTTTGTATCTCATGCATTTAACAAATTTTACCGGAGCGACATCTGATTCTGCTGATTCGTTTTTTTTTTTTGCGGGACGATGAATTGCGCGCGGATATTCAAGTGCGCATTGCTGCATGAGCGTTTCTGGAGGTTCAAGCAGATAGTTTTTTTTACAGTTGAGAGCGTTACAAAGAACGCAAAGAAGTGAATTATTTGCAGACCAAAGCTGTCTATTGCAAAGTCGCGATGCCGTTGTCGTTTGCCTTTCGCCTGCTCAGCAAGTATTCAAGCACGTTCGTAAGGATTGGTTGCCTTTTCTACCGCTCTTTGATTAGCAGGTTTAGTTAATATGTTCTGCATGGAACTTCCAGAATGTTTGTGAAAGCGGGCCTTTTCATCCGCGATTGCGCTTTTGTTCCCCGTGATGAATCAAACAACACGGTCTTGCCACAGTTTTTTGCATGAATTCCAGTTGTTGAATGTGAATGTCTGGATTAACCTCGTTGTCCGACAAAACCCCGTAATCATACGTAAAGTTGAATGTGCAATGGCAATTAAAGTTGGTTGGTCACCCCACGAACCAGGTTGCCTGATATATGAAGATAATCATCACAACGATTGAAATTGCATTTTAAATTCGCAAACATCGAATACATTGCTTTAAATAATTGCATGGTTCCAAACGGAGCTGTTGCGGACTCAAATGAAGATTTGCATTGTCAACGAAAGCATGAAGCTGACAATTTGCGTCAATTGGGATCTCGATTTTTTGTAAATTGTGTTTTCGTAAATTCCTTTCTTGCGCTGCAGCACATCAAAATTCGTTCCACAATACGATGGGAACTTCGAATGAGGGTTTACATGGCCAACGTCGGGAAGAGTGCTCGTTGCAGACGGGAGCGTGAGCCGGGCTCGAATTTTCTCTGCGCACGGAAATGACGCAGGGTTAGAAAGGATCCGACTTGACAAAGTATTTGATTCAAAGATGCTCTCAAGCTATGATCTGATATTATTTTCGATGATGAGTTGACTCGGGCGAAACAAACCAGTTTGATGGAATATTATGAGAATAAACGGAAACGTGTTGGCGCTTGACGCTTAAAAAAATGAAGGTTTTTGATCAATCTTCCATGCAGTTGAATTCTCATGCTATCTCTCCCGTTGATCGCCTCAGAAGATGGTTGCATCAAATACGTTTCTGGGCCATGCTCTTTGTAATGTTTTATTCGAGAAATCCAAACGTATCAATTGTGATGATGAGTCTTCTGACTTTGCGTCGTGCACGTCGTCTCGACTCGAAACCTTTCGTTTTGGCCATTTCCATAACCCGACCATGGTTCGGAAATTCGATCGACTAAATTATCTCAACGGCCCTTCATAATTCGAGCAGACATTTCGCATACTTGTGCCATGAGCTCCGCTGCATTGAATTTCTCGTACCCGACGTGGAGCAAACTCTTTAATAATCGATGTTGCCATTCGATAGTGTTTGCCGCAAATGTCGTAAAACCGTGCGGAACTGCACCGAGTCCGGATGCTCATTGCACGGATTATACCTTAATAAGGATATAATGCTTTTGAATATTTGGCAAGTTCCGGTTGATCTCAATTCGACTTCTAAATTGTTCGGGAACCCATACTTCGTTAATATCTCATCGCAAGATGTTTCGAATTCTAAATCATTTGGCATCCATGTTGATGATAGAATAAATGCGTTAAGATACGGTAATAATTCCTGACGTGATAGCCGTAAATTTCCACTCTCTTCATCTTTCTTCCGATTTTCTGCTTTTTGAGATTTGTGCGTGCGTGCTGCAAACATCGATGTAAATATACACTTGCTCCATATTACTATGAAAACATGCGCAATCTAAATATGCATCTCGTATTTCCATGCCCCACATCTTTAGCGATATCGAAAAACAGCGTCTTCGTCTTCCCCATCTGCCAACATAAACACGCATGGGAACAAAAACGCATATGTGGCTCTCCAGTTGTTTGATTTTGCCATAAACCAGCGGGGCCTGCAGCGCCCAAAACCAAACCATGGTAATTTGTCTTAAACGTGAAATTCATTAGGAAACTCGATACACGCTTCAAATCCTTCAATTTATCTACGAACAGACGAGAACGGAATACGTAATTTTGTTGCAGTTAGAATCTTCTTGTCATGGTATACCTGCATCTCTTTTGGAGGATTTTCCAGAAACATATTGAAAGTACCAAGGCATTCTGCGACGCAATGATTAATAGGTACTTTATCCTTGGCTCGTTGGTTTGTGATTTGACGCTCTGTTGGCCAATCAATCTGGATCCTCTCCATCTTGTAATAACAGCCGGTTTGCTTTTTTTCTCCGTGGTGATTTTGGCGTACTTTTTTGCATTCCTTAATTGCTCGTCACGTTGATTTACGTTCCCAGTACAATTTCCAGTAACTTCAATTATCATTGTGTTATTTTTCCTGGAAAAACACCACGTTTTCGTGCAATCGTTACATTGCTTGCAAGCCGCATGAAAATTCTTAACCCCATTGTAGGATGACGGTGTCAAAGAATGCACGTACATCTCGTTCTCCCGAATATAAGTATTCACCATTTCACTTAACGACATATCTGGCGATATAAAAATAATCGGCTCACCATAGACCTCAAACGGGCGCCGCTTTTTACCTCTCTGCCCCCTCGGCCTTTTCTTGCTTGGCTCTTCTTCGGGGGCATCTCGGATTTGTAAAGGGACGACATCGAGAGGCTGGCCTGCGCTGCTCGACCCAACCCCAGGTGCGCGCGAATCTCCTGGAGCGGGGAGCCACCCATCTTCAAGATGGGATTCATTAAATGAGGGCACGGCCTGCAGTTGGATGCGAGCGCCCTGTATAGGTGGCCGACGCCATAACGCCGCTCCATCCGCCACAGTAAACAAAAGAAACATAAACATCATATGGATGTGTACCCTCTCAGCGCGGCGTCGTCAGTCACGTCGCCGGGCTCGCCCCCAGTGGTCAAGCAGCGACGGCAGGTGCTGTGCGGCGGCTCTGCGGCGCCTCAGTATCTAGATATGACTCTCGACGGGTGCGAGTTTGAGGAGGCATGCTCAGTCTGTGGGAAGACTACCGCGTGCCCTGCCCCTGGCCCCGCATGCTCGGCGAGTTCGCTCCGGGTCATTGGGGCCGCCCCACCTCCCGCGGGGGGCGAGGCGATCTCCCTCTCAGGTTATGCTGGCAAGGCGTTGTCTGGAGCGGGCGCGCGTGCTTCCCGATCAGCGAGCGCGCGGAGTTGTCTCGTGCATGGCGATATTCCAAACGACAGCGAGCAGGGTCGGATCATCTCGCTGTTTGGGGCTTTGCAGTTTTTTGCGAGTCCATTCAATCTGATTTGGCCGTTTATGTTTTGCAGGGGAACACATGGAATGAGGCGCATGGTGTCACCGACTGGTCCAATCCTCAGCTGCCCCGCGTTCTCCTCGTGCAAGAGACTCGCCTTGCGCCTGGCATGAGGCGTCGGCGCATCAGTGGAGTCGGTCGTTCTCTCGGACGTCGTCTCTCGGCCAAGCTTCTCGCGCTGGCGAGGTGGTGCAATCGTAGTCCAGTGGGGTCGGCATCCTCGCGATTGATGGGGTTGGCATGCGCTGGGCCCCAGCGGTCCCCGATCGGCGGGAGTATCGGGCGATTTGTCGGTGACTCTATCCTCGGCCCTCGGCGCGTTTTGCTCGCGCGCTCGGCTTGCGCGACCGCGTCGGTAGGCCTGGCAGGAGACAACGTCGATTTTCTCGGTTCGTCAAGCCGATGCACCTTCGCTTCCTGAGGAGGGTCGCCATCGAGTTCGCCGTCGCGGTGATTCAATCATTGTCGTCGACGACTTGACGGCTCGCGTCGTTGGAGGGTCAAGGCGGGTGCAATATTCATT
>CAUYUJ010013313.1:279736-294736 GCA_963575745.1 Prorocentrum cordatum
AACTATTTGCGCCCCGCTTTTGCGCAGGGGTTGGGTACGTCGCCAGGGTACTTTGGTTTTCGATCTGACAACGTAGAAGTTTCAATATAACGTAAGCAGAAGTCCTTGAGACAACACCATTTTTAGCATCTCTGGTCGAAATTCCTAGAAACATCTGCGCCAGCTTGGTGAGGTCTCTCTTTTGCTGCGTGAGCTGCTGGCGCCTCCGCAGTGTATCGTTTTGGCCGGCCTCAGAGGGGCTTCGAAGCCTTGGCAGTAACAAGCGACAGGGCAGAAGGACGGCCTGTCGCGCTCTCGCGGGGCTTTGGTGATGTCTGAGTGCGAAGTGTGTGAACAAACTGGAAATCCCGGAAGTCATCTTAGGCCGTCTTGGAAGTCGTCTTGGGCTATCTGAGGCCCTCTTGGAGCCGCCTTGGGCCGTCTTCGATGCTCTGACCGCTCGCGACCCCCCCCTGTCCAGGTCCAGGGTAGGGAGTAGGGGGAGGGATCAAGACACCCTCCTAGTTCCACCCGCCGTCCCAACACATAAGCAGCACCCAAGCCTGAGCATATTCAGCGAACGTCTGTGGATGGACAGCTACTGGGAACCAGAACCGACCCCATGTGCGCGACGTTGGGGCGGGGTGCGCCACGCGTGCCAGGCGCGGTACGCGAGCCAGGTACTCCTGGGGCCCGAGCGTACCAGGCACGCCTGGTGCGCCAGATGCGCCACGTATTCCGCGTGCGCCAGGTGTGCCGCATACTCCAGCCGCGCTAGGGGGTCACGTTCGGGGCACGTGCAAAGTTTGTCAGGTGCGCCTGCGCACGTGACAGCACACATCGGGAAACATGTCGGCCCCCACCATCCTAATCGAAATCCAATGCCCATCATTGTGTCTGCGTCCCTGTCAAAAACCACTTAACAGTGATCGCGGGGTGGCGGCGCATGGTCCATATTTAGCCGCGGGGTGCATTTTGTATGGTTTATTGTCAGGGATGGTCGCCCTGCGCACAGCAGGCAATATGCTGACACCTCCGCCGCCCCTGTCAAAAAGCAATACAAAGTGCTTGCGAACCACACGAACATGACTCCAGACTTTGGCCCAAAGCGTATTTTGTATTGTTTTTTTGACAGGGATGGTGGGATGGTGGCCTTCATGGGGTCCTCATGGTTACTGGTTGGCTGCCGGTCGCCTGGGTGTGTGAGTGTATATATTAATGGGAACAGTGATAAATCCCTCCCCGAGGGAGGAAGAGGGGGACTGGAAGAGGAGCTTCCCTAGACCACCTGTTCGATAGCAGATCATCGGAGCCCTGTATGCCCTCGTAGTGCCGTGTTTAGCTCCGGCTAGCGTCGACTAGTTTCTGGGAGTCGATGAGACAACGCCGATTTGGCGTCGGTCCGCGCCGACTCGCGTCAATTCAGCGCCGATTCAGCGCCGACTTCGGGCCGACCAGCGTCGACTCGCGAGAGCCGACGAGATGGTGCGCGAGGCTCCCGCCGCCGCCCGCGCCAGAGGGGAGCCCGCCGCGGGCCGCGCAGACGGCCCCCCCCGTAGGAGGAGGAGGAGGAGGAGGAGGAGGAGGAGGAGGAGGAGGAGGAGGAGGAGGAGGAGGAGGAGGAGGAGGAGGAGGAGGAGTTGCCGCCGAAGACCTACGCCCAGCGGGCTGGTGGCATCGGAAGTCCCGGCTCCGAGGTGGGGGGCGGCGGTGGGCTCTGCCGCCTCCGCCAGGCGGCGGGGCCCCGCGCGCGCCGCGGGGGAAGCCTGCGCGGGGCCCTCCTGCGGGCGATCGCGGGCCTGCCCTCGGGTCTTCTTTGATGAGCGTGTTTTCCACCACCGTCCTGGGCCCATCTTGGGCAAGTCCAGGGCCCCCCTTCGGGGCCTCTTGGGCTCTCTTGGGCGATCTCGGGGGCTTCCTGGCCCGTCTTGAGCTGTCGGAGGTCTGACGATGCGACAACGTGAGGCCCTCGAGGGGGTCCTCGAGGGGGTCCTCTTGAGGCACTCGACGGGGTCCTCTTGAGGTCCTCGAGGGGGTCCTCTTGAGGCCCTCGAGTTGGTTTTGCTTCTCGAGGCCCTCGAGGGGGTCCTCTTGAAGCCCTCGTTGCCCGTCTTGGGCCGTCGAGGAGCCGTCGTGGACCATCGTGTCGTCGTCGTCGAAGAGGACGACGACGAGGACGACGACGACGACGCACGAGGACGAAGACGAGGACGACGACGACGACGCACGAGGACGAGGACGACGACGACGAGTTCCAGGTCGTTTTGGACTGACTTGAGCGCAGCTCGGGTCATCTTGGACGGCTTGTGGGCTGTCTTGGCCCGAAAGCCGACGGGGGTGGGGTTCAGTTGCGAGCTATGCCAGGTCAGAGGCCGAGGGCGAACGGCTTGTGGGACCATTTTGGAAGGGCCAACCAATGTTTTCATATCCAGCTTGCCGAGCGCCCCTGTGGGAAGACCAGAGCCACTCCCCTGATTTTTTTGGGAATGCCTCTGTTGTGAACTCTTGAGCAACAAAGGCGGACTGAAGCCGCGCTTGTGGAACTCTGGGAAGGGGGCCTCTGGGGCCGTCCTGAGGCCGTATTGGGGCACCTTTTGGGGCTTCGTGGGGCCAATCTTGCTTGCTTCATCGGGTTACGCTGCCGTAGGAAAAGTGTTGGCCATTCTGGATCACACTTTGATTTCTTTGTGCCGTCGACTTTGCACGACCGTGTCTTCGCAGTGCCCGACCTTCTGTGCTGGCAGGCTCTGATGGAGCACGGGCGTCTTCGTTGATCGGGCGTGGCTTCAGTCAGCCCCTTGAGCATTGCCTTTCATGAAACTGAGGGATTTGTTTGTGATCTCTACAGCTCCAGTGGCCAGCTTGCATCCTGGGAGTAAGGAAACAGCAGGTGTAATAGGAAGGGGCCAGAGCACCAGGAGGCGCACGAGCATGACCCTCTTTTGCTTGGTCGTGCCTCGAATGCCTACTGCCGGCCCCGAGTGTGAGTTGCGCGTGTTCCGCTATGTCGGCTACTACGACATTGAAGGCGCCACTGCAGTCTCTCCTGAGCCCAGCGCTCCTTCCTCCTCCCGTGCTCTCTCCCTTCCGCCTCCTTTGTCCACCTCCTCCTCCTCCTCCTCCTCCTCCTCCTCCTCCCCTTCCCATCCTCCTGTTCCTCTGTTCCCTCTCCTTCCCTCCACTCTCCATTTCCCTTCTATCCCCGTCTCCTCCTCCTCCTCCTTCTCCGCCTCCTCCTCCCCTTCCTTCTCCTCCGCCTCCTCCTTGTCCACTGCATCCACTTCTCTCACCTTCTCTTCATAAGACCGCTTCGAGGGACCTTCGGGTCAGGGATGGCTTTATGATAGACCCGAAGGGGTTTTGGGACGCTTTTCAACTCGTGACTCGTCTCAGAGCCGGCATGGCGGCCAGTGCCTTGATCGGCGTACTCCCTCCCGTGTGGTCCATGATCCAGCAGCTGCGGACGTTCGCACCCAGTCTCCAATCTTTCAGAGGATTGTGGCCATACCTAGGTAATCACTGGTGACATGCGCAGGCAAGTAGAGCGGCTGTTACGTAGTCGTAAGCGTGCCAAAGTCACCCTGCTCCTATCCCTCCTGCTCCTCCTCTTGCTTGCCTTCTCTTGCTGCTGCTGCTCCTTCTCCGTCCCGTATCCTTCTGCTGTATGGGTCCTCCTGGTCGCGCCATCAGACGTGGCCTGTCGGTTAGGCGATCTATGCGTTCCGCTGAAGTCTTCCTCGCAAAGTATGGCCTCGACATGCCTGTCAGTTACACGGTTACACGGGTGGAGGACATGTTTTACCTCATGCCCAAGCTCCTGCTTGACATCATCTGACTCAAGTTTCCGGAGGCTCAAGGGTTCCACTAGTCATATGCGTACGAGTGGCGCCCCAAAAGAGGCGTTCAGTAGGCTCCGCCGTCGGATACCTGGACGTGGGCCGAACCCCTGCCGCTCGCCTTCTCGGTGCCGCTTCCTCCACGGCTCCTCCTTTCTCTAGCCTTCCCTCCCGCCTCCTCCTGTTTCTTCCCTAGTTTTTCCTTCATCTCCTGAGGCCCTCGCAGAGGGCCCCTCGCTGTTCATCCCCCCTTAAGTCTCCCATCCTGTCCCGACCCTGTCCTGGAAGGAGGAGGGGGAGGAGAAGGAGGAGGAGGAGGAGGAGGAGGAGGAGGAGGAGGAGGAGGAGGAAAAGGAGGAGGAGGAGGAGGACCAGTGTAAACCCACGAGCCATCAACGATGTTGGAATCCACCCTCCCTCCAAGGTCCCTCTCACGCTGGAGCGGACTGCCTCTGCCTCGCCGCCGACGGAAAAAATTGGTACGCCTGCATTTCGGCACGTATTTGCACGCGTGCAGGCGCCCGGGGGAGGGGGTGGTGGTCCAGTATGTGACCACTGGGGAGAGCGCATGCAGAGGACTGCAGCGGGGCGAAACCCAGAAGACCCTTTGCTGCAGAGCTTGCTTCGGATGTGGGCACACACCCATCCTAGCCCGAATGCCGAGCCTCAGTGCTCGGCGGCGAGCGAGGGGGGGGAAGTGAGAAGGGGCGGGCCTCCTCAGAAGGCTCGGAAGTTTACTGACCTTATGAGAAGTTTAGGATCCTTCCCCAAAGACATGGCAAATTTCTCAGAAGGCACGGGGGCTTCTGAGAAGTCCCGCCGCATTCTGAGATGGGTCTTCTCCTTCTCACTCCCCCCCCTCGCTCGCCGCCGAAGTGCGACCTCGGCCACCAGCGCGTGGGCTTCCAAGCCACGGGCCCGATCGTCCGGACACGGCCTCTCTGGGGCGCCACACGCCGGGCCCCATGGCAAGCACAACTTGAGCGCGCGAAACGCGCGCGATGGTTCCAGTCAGCGAAAGACAAGGGCTCCCACGAGGGCGCGAAGTTATTCGCGCTTCGCGCTTCGCGGTCCTCGTTCCTTCTCCTCCTCCTCCTCGTCCTCCTATTCTCCCTTTGGGAGGGCGGCGCGAGAGCGCGAAGTTATTCGCGCTTCGCGCTTTGGCCCGGGTTTGTGGGTCAAAGGCCTTTTCGGGGTCCGTTCGGGTCGCCTGGGAGGCCTCTTGGGAGGCCCCGTGGCCTCTCGAGGGCCTCTGGTGGGCCTCCTGGGCGCTTCTTTGGGGGCTCTCGAGGGCAAGGTCTGGGGTCCTCGGGCGCTTCTGGAGGCCTCTTGGGCTGTCTCGGGGTCCTCCTGGGTTCGGGGCCCTGGTGGGGGTTTCGGGACTCTTGGCGCCGTCTTGGGGGCGGTCTTGGGGGCCTCGCAGGCCGTTTCGGAGTGTCGGAAGCCCGAAGAGGCGATACCGCTAACATCATCAGACAAACCTTTAGAACATCCGTGATTCGCCAAATGCGCTTCAGCATAAAGGGTCCATACCTGGTCACGAGGATGGTGCGTTCCGAGACCTCTGCTGGCTCTGCTGATGCTGTTGCTGCTGATGTCGTCCATTCTTTTTCGCGTGGTTCGTGCATTCCTATTTGGGGTCGACGTGGGGGTACTGTTTTGCCTCTTGCGGATCCTCATGGGGCGCCCCAGGTGCTTCTTGGGCCGTCTTGGGGCGCCCCAGGGCGCGGGGCCGTCTCACGGGGCCCTCTTGGGCCGTCCTGGGGCCCTCTTGGGCCGTCTCGGGGCCCCTCTGGCCTCAGGAAATTCATGCGAGAATCCCCAGAAGAGCAAGAGGTCATGATAATGATACGTTCTGGGAGCAGGATCTCTAGGATTTCCCGAATTCCCTAATGTTCCACGCAGCAGAAACCAGGGCCGCTAGATGTTCTGGAATTTCTGGAACGTGTCCTGAGCCAATCTTATCACGAGATCATTCCCGTCCCCAATTCGCGGGAGTCGCCAGAACATGTCTATTTCCACCGCTTCGGAGTCGTGCCCTGAGATCTCGAGGAATGGTGGAGGCGGATATCTGGCTTCCCGCGTGGGCGGGCAGATATCCACATAGGCCCCCCCCCCGCGACGCACTTCGGTAGCCGCACCCCAGGAGCCACGGCAACTGGGGGGCCCAGGCTTCGAATGCCAGGTGCAAAAGGCTCTCAAGATACCTTTGGGCTGCGCACCACTGGCGCGCCGGCAGAGGCAAGGCCACCAGCACGCCTACCTCTTTTCACCCTTTACCTGAGGGCACTCCACTTCGTGCCTCGGGGCACTGCGACGGAAACGTGGTGAAGATTTAGGCCCCTGCAGCCGCCATGCAAGTATGGGGCATGGCAGCAGGTATTGTTATTGCTGGGTTTGAAGGAGCCAGATGTTTAAAGCTTCTTGCACGAGGCATGAGTGAAGCGGCGAAATAGGGGAGGGGGGACAGGACGCGTCGACAGGAGGTATGAAGCACAGGGCTCCAAATCTTTGTGATCAACCAAATCCTCGTCAGTGCCCTTGCTTTGGACGTGTCTCATTCAATGGGTAGCCCCTTGCAAGCGTGGCAGATGAGCAGTTTCGCGAATTCTGTAGCCATTGCTGGCTCGAGCGATTGCTCATGTACCAGTGCAGAGGACACGCAAGCAAGGGACCTGAATGATTGCAGAGAGCTGTCTAGCTCCAGGACAGTAGCGCGAGTAGGCCCATTCTGGGCGTACCGGGCTCAGTGTGTGCTGTCACGATGCGCGCAGGGCTCACTTCTGGCGAGTGCCAGCCCGATGGGGGCTTTTCCCCAGCGAGCTCAGTAACAAAGCGGCCGTCTGTGGAGTGGCTGCCGGGGCGCTGGTGGTGTCGAACGTCCACGCCCATCGCCACGGATGGTGAACGTGAAGATTTCCAGCCTGGCATCCGACCCTGCATCCAGCCGGCCGTTGCCTGGATGGCGCTCAGCGTCTTCCTCTTCTGGTGCACTTTTGTCGGTCCCGCGGCTTTCTGGCAGAGGGCCGTCCTCAGGGGGCACCATGAAAATGGCGACCTCTGGGTGACCACCTCGATAGCCTTCAGGGGCCTCTTCGCGCAGCTCTCGACGCCTCTGCTCGGCGCCGCCTCCGACCGCTGGGGCCGAAGGCTGGCACAGGCGCTGCTGGTTGCCGCCTACTCGCTGTGGCCCCTCGCCATCGCACCCTCTGCCGCGTGGTGCGTCGACCTGAGCGTCGTGCCGATGGCTCTTGCCGGACTGGGGGGCTCGCACTTCTACGTGCCGTTCGCGTACTGCGCAAACCTCACACCCCAGAAAGAGGCCAGGGGAACGAATAATGACATAAACATAAAAACTCGGACCTCCGGGTTCTTGTGTTTACGTCATTCTTCGTTCCCTGAGAGGCGCACCGGCTGAGCGAGATGAAGGGCGGACGGCCCGAGTAGGGTCTTCGCGGCGCTGGAGCTTCTCGGCACGTTCCCCGGCACGGAGCCGCCCACGAGGCCTGGGGAGCTCCTTCTGGGGGCGAACCTAGAGATGACGGGGCCGACGGACAACTTGGGGAATTCCGATGCAGCATCCAAGGCCAAGCCGGATTAGTGGCCGTTGGCGGCCGCCGAGCTCTCGGAATAACTGGGTCCACTCAAAAGGCGCTGGCCTGGAGCGGCTACCGCCTGAGAGGGGCCAGGAGGCGGACGACCCCGGCAACGTGAATGCGACGGACTTCGACGAGTCTGTTGGGATCCGCGTGGCGGCCGCGGACCTGAAGGAACACGTGCTCGACGAGACGGCGCTGGCCACCGAAGAGCGCCGCGATTCGACCGCCGTGGGGGGGGCGGCCGCCTCGTGGTGACAGCCCCGCTCAGCGCGCCGCGTGCGAGGCCGCGCGGGCGGAGCTGGAGTGGCTGCGGCAGCGCCCCGGTAGGAGAGGGCATCGGCGAGGGGGCGGCGGCCCGCTAGCGGCCTGGGAGGCGGCGCCCGCCGCGCGCTGCGTGCGTGACCGCTCGCGGAATTCAATCTCGTTCAGGAGCCGTCGACTGTGCGCCCTGGGTCGCGTGCTGGGCGGGGCTCGGCGACGGTCCCCGTGCAGGGGGGGTCTCCGAGCGACGGCTGGTGTGCCTGCGGGACAGTCTCGATCCACCACCCTCCGGTGGGCCCCGCCACAGCGGGGGGGTGCCCCCTCAATCCATTCGGAGCCGTGAGGGAAGGGGGCCTCGATCGCGGAGAGTCCTTTGGTGCCTGGATTGGGCTTCGAGACCGCGCTTCTCGGCCCCCGCGCGCGTGTGAGCGGCGCGCAGCGATGGCGATGTCGAAACAGAGGAGGGAGGAAGGAGCGAGGTGAGAAGGCGGTCGGGCGCCCGACGCGCGCAGTGTCCGGGGTGGGAGCCCCAGCATCCCCTTCTTATTTCCTGGTCTTCTACCTCCCCGCTCGGTTGTGCAGGCGTTTCATTCCCATCGCGCGGAGGGGGCATCGAGTTCCTGGGAGTGGCAGGTGCGTGCAGGGCCCCTAGCGCCGTCACCCATAGATGGGGCGTCGCGGCCACCCCGCTCATCCCAATTTCACCGCTATCGCACCTTTGGGGGCTCACTGAAGATGCGCTCCCGTGTGCCGGCGCGAATGTGTGTCCTCTTCCTTGCCCGACGTCTGCGGCAATTTGGGCTCAGGAACTTGGCCGCTTCTGAATGGCCCACCCGCAACCACCCTGGGGCATCGAGTTCCTGGGCGTGACAGGTGCCCTGCGTGCAGGGCCCCCGGCACCGCCGCCCATCAAAAGGTGCATCGCCGTCGCGTCGTTCACCACCCTTTCGCGGCCGTCGCGCCGCTATTACGGTTCGTCGAGGATGCGCTATAGTTTGGTCGTAACAGATGATACAGTCAGACGCATGTACGCCTCCGAGGAGGACGCATCGTACAAGTATGTCCTTCTGCGACCCAGTGCTGCCTTTCACGGGGGGGGGATCTCGTCGCGGCCCGGCCAACTTCGCATTGGCCGCGCCTTCGAGCTCGCAGTCGACTGGGAGCGTGTAGGCTCGTAGCCGAGACGGCGCCTCGTTCGGGGCGGCGGCTGGGTCAACGCGTGCACTGGCCGCGCCCCCCTTCTTCGCGCCGCGGCCCCCTGGCCGGGAAGTTTCCGTTCAGCTTGGGTTTCATGTAAATCGGGGAATGACGCCCGTTAGTGTTCAACAGCCCCGCGTGGCGCCCAATCTCCCCCAGGGGCGCCGAACAGCGCTCAAATATTTCGGGAACGCGACCAATGGCGCCCAATGGCGCCATGTGATGGACATGCCTTATTTCCGTTTTGCGCAAAATCGGGCGCGTTCTTGGGTGCCATGGCGACGACCAAAATCTGCGCCGAGTTGCTTTCTAGTGCCTGGGCCCCCCTGAGGGCCGCGATTCCTGTGCGGGGCCACCCGAGTGGGTGTTCGGGGCCGGTCTCGCTTGTGGGCGCCGGGTCGCGCCCGCGGCCCGCGCTGGCTCGCGCCGACGCCCGGGCGCCTGCCACCTTTTTTTTCGCTTGTGTTTTGCGCGGGTGGCGCCGGCGCTGGACCGGCGCAGTTTCGGCCTCGCTTCTCCGGGCGCCCTTGCAGCACTTCTGGCTGCCTCTGGCTGTCCGCCTCTTCCTCTTCTCCGTCTCTAGCCGTGGCGTTGTTCTTCGTGGACGTAGGCAGCGCCGCGAGCGGCGAGGCGGTCGTTCGGTTGGCGCGCTCCGAGCTGACGCGGCTGCTGCAATCCGCGTCGGAGTGCTTGCTGGTGGCCTGGCGCCCCGCTTTCTCGTCGTGCCTGCGTTGGCCTTTTTCTGCGCGCTAGTCGGCGCTTCCTTCCGAGCTGTCGCGCGGATTTCGCCTTTCGCACGCCGCGCCGTCACGGCGGCCAGCTTGCTCTTTCGAAGCGCTCCCACCGCGCTTTGCCTTCTTGGGCCTGTGCCTATCTGTCCGCTTGGGTGGTTCGGCCGTCCTTCGTGCGCGTTGCATGTCCGCGCGCCGCCATCTGCCCGCCGTTGGGCTTCCCCCCGCGCGCGACTGCCACGTCCAATCCACGATGGTGTTGCCACCCCGTCTTTGGGGGAAGTGTGTGTGTGTGTGTGTGTGTGTGTGTGTGCGTGTGCGCTGCCCTGCCGCCGCGGCTGGTCCCCGGCCCCCGGGCCCGCCCCGCCGCCAGGCCAGGCCTCCTTGTCCTTCCGCCCGCGCGGGGCTCCTCCTCTCTTCCCCCGCGCACCGCGGCTTAGTTCACGTTTTGTGTGTCCCACTAATGCTACATCGCTAGAGCAGTGACTTTGCTTAGCCGCCGACGCAACAAGTGTGTGTGTGTGTGTGTGTGTTTGTGTGTGTGTGTGTGACGACCTTTGTGATCTGGTTGCGCCCTCAGGACCGCAATTGTCAAATCCAGCATAACGCGTTTCTGGATTGTGCCGAGCAGTTTGCTCTCAGTGCTCCTTCTGCCGCCGACTCGAAAAGAGAACCGCGTCTGTGTATTTGCCGGAATGGGCGTGGTTACGCTGTGCGTGCAGGCTCAGTGGAGCTTCAGGTGGACTTCCCTGTGGGCCACGATGCGTGGGACGTGTGCTGATACGGGGATGATGTACTGTCAGCATGTGATGAACAAATGATGCCCCCCCCGAGGCTGATGAATAGACCCCAGGGGGCGCGACACTTTTTTTTCTTATATCGCGTGGCATGGGGTCGTCGCGGGCGCCGCCGAGGGCATCGTGCACCCCCGTGTACGCAGCCTCTAAACGGTTGCCTTCCGTATAGAAGTTATTAGGCCGGTATACATCCGAAGCGAAGTCCTCCCCTTTTTCAGGCTGACAAGTAACGCGCCACAATTGTCGTCGTCGTCGTCGTCGTCGTCGTCGTCGTCGTCGTCGTCGTCGTCATCGTCATCGTCGTCGTCGTCGTCGATTACAGCGGGCCTCTGCAACATCCCCCTCCCCCCCCTGGGGGATGCGCAGTGCGTCGTCGTCGCCGTCGTCGTCGTCGTCGTCGTCGTCGTCGTCGTCGTCGTCGTCGTTGTCGTGGTCGTCGTCGTTTTTGTCTTGGTCGTCGTCGTCGTCGTCGTCGTCGTCGTCGTCGCCGTCGTCGTCGTCGTCGTCGTCGTCGTCGTCGTCGTCGTCTTCGTCGTCGTCGTCGTCGTCGTTGGCCGTCGCCGTCGCCGTCGCCGTCACCGTCGCCGTCGCCGTAGCCGCTGCCGTCGCCGCCGCCGCCGTCGTCGTCGTCGTCGTCGCCGTCGCCGCCGTCGTCGTCGTCGTCGTCGTCGTCGTGGTCGTCGTCGTCGTCGTCGTCGTCGTCGTAGTCGTCGTCGTCGCCGTCGTCGTCGTTGTTGTCGTCGTTGTCGTCGTCGTCGTGGGACACATTGTAATGGAGGGGGGGTGGAGGGGGGATAAATAAAAGGGGAAGCCTTTTTCGCCTGCCTCTGCCGCTCCTCCCCATTTTTTTTTTTCGTGGCAATGTCGCACCGCCCGCCAGCTGAGGCGCCTCTTTCCCGCGCCTTCTCTTTCTTTCCAGTGTGTACCATTTTGGCCCAACCGCCCCGCTATAGTGGAAGCGCTGCTGTCACACTCCGCTGAAACGGCGCCGCGTGCGTCGCGCCTATCGCTTTCATGCTGTCGGCCGGGTGTCGTCCCTGAGCACCGGCGCCGACGCCGTGCGTTTCCACTTGTCGGGTGCCCCCCCCGCGATTCGCCCGAGCAGAGGGACATTTGTTAAAATCACGCGCCTCGGTTGTTTTTGCTAGTTACAATCTGACATCACAAGCCAGCGCAGCCGTAGCGGTGGAATGGGGGGAGGAAACAGGAGGGAGAAGGATGAAGGGGGGGGGGCGCGCGTCGCAGCGGAGAAACGAGGTTCCAACCAACACAAGAGGGTTCAGCAAAACCGCCATCACCGCATCACATGGACGCGCAGCGTGGCGTAACATTGCGTACAACATCATATCGCGGCACATTTTTGCGTAGTGTTGCATGCATTTTCATATTGTGATTCATCATAACGCAGCGCAGTATTGCACAGCATCGCGCCGCATTGTGCAACGGTGCGTGCCTGGTCACTGCATATCGCAGCACAGCGCAGCAGATCATGGCATGACATGGCGCGCCGCTGCGTTGCAGTATCAGTATAGCATAGCACAGGACATAAGAACACAACGCAGGCGCCGCGCTGCGCGATCATGACATCGCAGTACAGCGTCGCGCAGCACAGCAACACAAAGCAGCGCGGCCAAGGGCCCATGCGATGTCGTACGGGGAGTAGTCGGGAGCAGGGCCTGAGGGCCCGAGGGCCCGTGGGGGCCAGGGCCACAGGGCCATGACCCGAGGGGATTCGGCCAAGCCTCACCAGGCCTTTCTCACCGAAGGCGCAGGACCCGTCGGGGCGAGAGAACCTCAGTGGGCACTAAGGAATTCTCGGCACAGAGCATCGCAGGACTGTTGACGCAACGGAAGGCCTCCTCGAGTGAGAACGGGGGGCCTGGGTACATTTATCGAAGCATCGGCAGCCTGAGATGTGCAGTTCGTCGTTGTGTCCCGATGCGCCTTTTCGTGCCAGTCGTTTAGGCGCTGTTCCAGAAAAAGAGATGTTGGAGTTTCCCGCCACATGCATGTGGCCGGCGGGTTTTTCAATCACGACGGGTTTTGGATCGAAGGGGAAGAAACGGCGTAAACATGAAGTTTTGGCGCTCCGCGCAGATTATCTTGGATCTGCGTTGGGCCCCACCGACGGCGGCTCCGGCGCCGCCCTTGGCGCGCTCCGCGCGGCAGGGAGAGGGCTCCAGCGCAGATCAAAAAAATTCGCGCGGAGCGTCAAAAGTTTATGTTTATGCCGGTTTTTCCTTCTACACATGTTCAGGGCCGGCGTTGTTTTCAATCACGACGGGCTTTGGAGTAGCTAGAGCTGCGTCCGTCAACATTTGGTAGCCTCTTGGGTAATGCTCTCTGGTCGGCCCCTGTCTGGTTCGCCCTGGACATCAGCAGTCGCGCGTGCGTGGCAGTGTAGGGACGGTGCTGGCTTTATGTCGGGCATGTCCCTCTGCAGGAGGAATATTCAAGAGTAGTTAAAAGATTGTCAGGGGATGTTTTTTCGTGTTCTTGGCTATTTTCGGTTTTCTTGTGACTATTTTTAAGTATTCTTTCACAATCCGCCTGTAGGAGGTCCTGCCCGACCTAATGCTTGCCCCCTGATCAGCCAGTCAAGAGAGGTGTCGTGCAAAGGATGCCGTCGACTGGCGTCGACGGGGCTGCCAACCATTGAATTGCATGGTTCAGCGTCCCCCTTGCTCGCCACGCGTCGTGGATCAGGGGGCAGCAGAGGTAAAGTGGTTCAAGTACGTAACCGCTGATTCGCAACAATAGTCATGAAACCGCTAATTTTCCAGACCGCAAGCGCGTGATTAACTCACGCGCGGCGAAGTCGAAGGGGCGGCACGCGTGTTTTCTTACTTCTCGAGGCATGCGATGTGCATTGTCGTTTTCTGGATCTCTTTCCATTCTGGCTCGAGTGGGCGCACTGGTGCGCAGTCGTAGGGGACTCCATGTGAGCGCGTTCCCTGCGGCTCTCGTCTTGTCGTCGAGCCATGGCCTCACAGGGTGCAAGCGGCAGCCTGGTGGAGAGCCTGGCGGAGGCAGAGCAGCTTCTCGTCAATCGCAGTGGCAGCAGCAGCTGCGGCAACAACTCGGCTGTTGCCAGCGAGGAGAGGGACTCCATAGTTGAGGCAACGGCGGTCATAGAGCACCTCGAACGATCAAGCAACATCGACACGAGGTCGGAGGTGGGGAGCGATGGAAGCGGGCCGCGGCCAAGGCAAACCGCCACCTCCAGCTTGGTTAGTGGAGATTCGTCGGGAGACAGGGTTGCCGCTTTCCAGGCTGATGAGACGGACCCATCCAAGTCTTCGACGCTGCAGCTTCTACAGGATACACGGGCAGCGAAAGAAGAGGCCGATGCGAGGCTGTTGTCTGCGGAACGAATGATTGAGCAGCTGGAGGTTACCAAGCAGAAAGAGCTTGAACAAATGAAAGAAAAGATCGATGACGTTCAGATCGATGCTGCCAAGAGTTTACTCATTCAGAAGAGGCGTTTAAACCAGGAGATGGTCGTCATGAAACAACAGCTTTTGACGTCAGAGCAGCAGGAGGAGAACGCGAAGGAGAAGAAGGACGTCGTTGTGAGATGTCTGGCGAGCATGCAAGAAACGCACGCGAAGGAGATTTCCAATTTGAAAGTCCAGATCGACCCCAGCCAGATTGCAGCCAAATGTGAAGAGAACGTGAGAGTGGACTTGAACAATGCACACGTCGAGAATCGGGCGATGTTGAGCGAGCTGACCGAGCTGCGGATGAAGATGCTGGAAAAAGAACAGGCTCGTGAGAACGAGGTATCAGATTTGAAGACGATGCTGGAGGTGGCCCGCCTCAGGGAGGAGACGCTGGAGCAGGAGGCGTCTGTCAGCTCGATCCCGAGTTGCCGTTCGCGCCTTCTGACCATGGTGAGCGGCACCAGGAGGAGTCGATTTGTACCAAACGGTATGAACACACTCTTTCCACTGATGTGTCATTTTTTGTTGTTTGTTCATTGTGTTTTTTGTTCTTTGAAACATAGGTTTTGGAAGGTTGGCAATGCCGTTTTCTGTCCCTCGAGGAAACCGTTGCAGTCCAAGGCGGCCTCTGGTTCTTTGGTAGGTCGGCTAGATGCGATCGAAGAAGACAACGACGATTTGGACAGCATCCCCGACAGCTGTGGCTCTGCCAAGTTCCATGTTAGCAATGGCGACTCAGACGAGGAAATCGTTCTGGAAACGGGGGACGTCGTCGACGAGGTCGTCGTCGACATGGTCCTGAGGCAGAACGGCAAGGTCAAGAAAGTGCTCAAAGAGCAGCAGCAAGAAGTTGAATCTCTGGCGGCCACCGTCGCCGCCAGCGATATGTCGATCCAGCAGCTGAGAGATCAGCTGGCCCTGTCGCAGAGCAGCCTCGCCTCCACCACGAGAGAACTCGACGCCCTGCGGGAGCTCTTCCGCAGCAGAGAGGCCGAGGAGGCGACGGCTCGCTGCGGGGTGCAGTCGAAGGCTCCACCTCCACCTCTTCCTCCTCCTTATACTTCCTTCGTCCTCCAGCTCAGGATCCTCACGTGATTAGTCAGGGTCAGGGGGCCGAACCATTTTACACCATCCCTGGGTGCGTGAGTGAAGCGGGA